>DWAJ01000456.1:0-32792 GCA_018238005.1 Eurema mandarina
ACAACCAATCAACGCTCGCGCACTCGACGATCACGCGCCCCGCGCGCCGCACCGCTACCTCGATACCTTATTTTTGACTTCTGCGCAGGTTTCGTTCACCGCTAAAGGTAATTGACGGTTACTATACATAAATGTATATTTTCATTCGGGCAATACCCGATTCAATTGTTTTAATTTTTTTTGAAGTATTGATCATAAAGCTTATTATTATAAGATATACATACTAAGATTTATTATTGATATACTAAGATTGATTATATACTAAGATGTATAAATGAGAACCGTTTATGTACCGTATGCGTAAATAAGAAACAAAATGTTTGACCACAAGGAATACGTTCGCAACAAATTCCATAGTTTTATTGTCATATTTACGGACCAAGCAAATTGTTGGTACTTACTAAAGGTTGCTTTTCTTACCGTAAAAATGAGCGCAGCTGGTCCAAGTGAAATTGTAACGAGATTACGGTATGGTGCACACAGGGGTGTCGAGTTTTGTTTCAGATTTTAAATATACACTAGTGTGTGCCTCGTGACTTCAACCGTGTAAACGGTCACGTCGCGATTACATTTTATTGTTGATATCTTTAGGTTAATAATCTCTCATAATTGTCATAAAAATTCGGGTCAGAATATCTGGCAACTATAACCTCTAAATTCCAAAAAAGTAACAATTCCATAATATTGGCAAACTAGATTGATTGGTGTAATTGCAATTTTATAAGGGTTTCCTTCCTTTTTTAATCTATTTTAGTTCATGACTAAGCAGATTCTTAGGAAGGCTTGTAAGCTGAGGTTGTTGTCGGGAACACTTATATATATGTATGTATGATATGTAGTTAGAAGAAAAACAATTAAATACCTATAGGTTTTGTCATTTTAAATTTATTTTACTCACATTACTAATATTAAGTTTTTAAATGCTAGCAACCCTTGTAAACCAAATTTATTGTAGGAACGACCAATATTTTCCAAGATTAAATCTATTTTTATTCTTGTGTCGTGTCTTGAAACACAATATGTGGTTGTAAAATGCAGTTTTTGTTTTACATTTAAACGTATTATCAACAGAAAATTGAGATTTGCAGATAGAAAGTTATCGTGTACTTTTTAAAAAAATACAGTAACACTCTTTTATAATCTATGCAAGGAATGACAGGAGAAATGTCAATACTTTCTTCATCTATAGATTACATAGGAAATGGAGTTAGAAGCGTATTGTTTGAAACATAGGTGAGTAATATAATATCACTAGTATTCTCTAAGGGCGGACAAAGGTGTTTGAGGAGACATGTTATCTGTAGTGTCTCACTGGGACGCTACAATATTGTGACATTTGCGAGGGTTACGTAAACTGTGGAATATAATTTGGAATATGATCTAGATTTAAATTGAGAATTATGCTTTCAAGGAGACTGTATTAGACACATGACGGTTATAACGAGATAACTATTTAGAACAAATAAGCTGTTTTTAAAGGGTAAATTTCGAAGATAATCTAAATTTCTTTTCATTTATAAGACTTTGCTCATTTACTAGGAGGAGAAACGAAATTGGAACGGTACCCTACTCCTGTAAAAATATTGTAAGTATGTAGGCTACAATTCTTTAAATAATTTTATTAAACTCTTGCAGTAGTAATTAACTTTTTAAAAATTAAATATTAAAACGACATACAATACATACTATGGATAATTCTCAGAAGCACTTCTGCACTGGCAAAAAGAGTGGAATAAATAACAAATGGCTTCAATTTTATCAGATTTATTCAAGCTTTATTGACTTGTAGGTAGTACGGAATGGTACACAAATGGAATATATAAATAGTTAATCCTATTTAATAACGTCAGATCAGGACGAGCTGCATTTAAAAAATATTTTAACCAAAGGAATGGCTTTTACTAACATTATAAATGCACAGGTTTGTATGACTATACTACATAGCAACGTTCGACGGTGCGAGACATTCTGTGCCATGCTGTAACATAATTTAACAGACTAATTACGATATAAGTATATAATGCATATTTTAACATAAAGATAAATAATATAAATTACGTCCACTCTCCGACAATAGTTTACAAGTTTACTATCCCGCGAGATATAGAGAGATAGAGAGACCCTTAATATATATATGACCAATATTATATTCAGCGTTTTAGAATAGTCGATAGTCAAAGACTAGATTTATTTTAACCTTAGTAGTCATGCAGTTAACTTCTTTTTGAATATGTTTATCTTTGAGTTACTTTGTTCTTATCTAGTCTTTATTGTACTAACATATATTATGACATTGTATACATGTCGTGAATTATAGCGAGCTGCAATGAACGGCAGCCAGCGGCAGTCGAGTCGTGACTGACCACGCCTCGGTGAGGTCAGCTGTTGAAAACTGAGCATTTCAAGCTATACCACTTGTGTAAAGGTCCGTTTTTGACCTATATTAAATAAGGTACGGTTCATACACATCAAATAATGTTTCTAAATTTAAAATGTTTTAAAATTTATATTTAGTAAATATAATATTCATATCAATCAAACCTTTGTCGTTGCGTGTTTATCATAGTAGGTAAATTAGTCGAAGTTTTGAATAAACCACGTACCCGAAGCCTATTGATGCCTATCCAATGAAAAACGTCGTAGGTATGACTTTGAAATTACAATAAATTGAAAGTTTTTCATACTGATGTGCGGTTCTATCTCGTATCGTTCATTATCAGGTAACTCATTAGTACGGAGCACCACACAACTTGTATGACTCTTAATTATAAATTATAGAATATATGAAATATTAAAGATACGTTGTGCTCAAATGCAGTTGTAATCTAACCTCAGGTTAAGTCTGATACATAAATAAGCTGGTCAAATGGCTCGCGGTGCGCCCGCGCCGTCCAGCTGCAAACCCTACTTATCTTTTATGTTGAATACATTATGGCGAATACTCAACTGCAAATCAAATTTAAGTACGCCTTACATCAACTTACCACGATGGTTTGCAGATTTTTAGTAGCTTGACTTGTGCAGTGTTTAAAGTTGAGTGGCACTTGATTATTCCGGGCATTTATTGATAAACACGTGTTTCAATATAACAGGAATTTCTACCTTTCCAAACGATAAATATTCACGATACGAATATTTAACATACGAATCCTTGAAAAAAAAACCTTGTCTACATTGTAAATTATCAAATTTATTAGACATATTGAAATCAAACTGTGTACCTTTATTAAACTCGCCTATAATATTATATACTTATAAAGCAATACTTTCAAATAATAAATAATTTTTGTATAACATCAATATTAACTTAAACAAAATCGGTTCTTCAAAAGCGTACTTATATAGACTCTCTCGAGTTCAAATTCACATAATTTCAATGCACTCAAAAGCTAGAATGGCAATTTACATAAAATCTAAAGCTTTAATTACACAAGCGTAGATTATTAAATTCTGCAAGCTCCGATGATAATATTCTCTTACAAATTGTACGTTCTATTTGGAATTATAGTGCTCGCGATTTTCCGTAAATACGATTACGAGTTCCAACTGCGCCACATAATATTATGCATAATACAGTTCGCATTATACATTCCTGACACCTGTCTCTGTTCATTTCCTCAGAAATGAGCGAGACGACTGCAATATTACAGATAACTGCACGAATTTCGCGCGGATTTACATGGCGACACCTGATATGCTCCTCTCAATGTTCAATCAAGTCTGACGTTTTCATTAATTAATGAAACAAAATGACTTAAACATAGCTTTACCCTTGGAAGATTACATTTTTATTTGACCCTAAGATTGATATTAAAAGGTCGTTTTTAGGAAGGTTAATAAATTTTTAATCTTTTGGCATAGGCACTCTTTTTGTAAACACTACTATAATCTAATAAAACACCAATTGTATAGAGATACAAACAGTTAATATTTTATTGGTTGAATTGGTCTTGTATATTAGTTGTTCCTTACAACCAATAATGATATCCTATAACGACACTTTTTATCTATAGAAAATGATGTATAGTAAAACTATTATTGGTTAAGATTTCAGATGTTTTACTAAACTTTTGTGGTCCAATAAGCTAGTTAGAAAACGCCGGAATACGCGTTCATTGGTTCTATTTAATAAAGCCATGAGTGTATCATGAGATGAATCGTTTGAAACCGAGTGCTTTAAATTGAACGTTTTGGATGAGCGTGGGCGATATTGAGTGAATCACAAAGCGAATATGACCTTTGTTGGCTTCTGCTCAAATGAAAAATGTTGCAATGGACGTCTGTCTGTTTAGCGATTAGAAGAGTCAAATACGAAGTTCTTAAAAGAGAAGAATTCTGAAATATATCCATCTGGGAAGACCCACTAAGGGCGCTTCTTACATTTTTTGGTTCGCCCAGAAAAAATATGGAATCGAAACATTTTCTTTGGGTGTTGTAAAACCCAGAAGTAGAAATTTCGTGATAAAATATACTGTATACACAGTACCTAGTTCTAAAGTAATTTTTATATACCTACCTAAGGTATCTTACCTTAGTATTAGTTATAGATAAGGTAGACTTTATTCATAACGATTATATTCACTCTCAATATGAACTAAAATTATGAAGCTTAAAATGTTTAAGGGTACCATTGAAAATCTTAAAATACGAAAGAACATTTGGGATGGTTACATAATAATAAATACCAACTTTAGCTTATAAGTAAGTAATAAGTAAGTTTTATAATATCACGTGAGTACGGAACCCTTTTATACGCGGCCTGAGACACACTTATCTGACTTATTTAATTTTACGAAAGCTACTGATCTTGATAAGGTTATTTATGAAAACTATAAAACCGTTTACCGTTTGTTACGAACTCTTACGAAACACTACCATCTTAAGGTGACCTTATTCAAGTTTTATATATTTTGATTACTAAATATATTAAAACATACAACGTATAGAATTACTTATAATCTATTTTAATGACTACACCGATAGCCCAGAGCGACACATATCCACAGTCGTATGAGTGACGTAACTATTCATTACTTTTTATAAATGTTCGGTTTAAAAAGTATTCTCAAATTTATTCAATCAAATAAAACATCTATGTCTTAAGATATTAATCTCAAAATTGCGTATCGAGTTGTATGACGTGTGAACTTATAGATAGCGTTACAATACTGCGCTTTAAACCCTATTAATTTAGATCGTTTAATGAACACTTGAAGATTAAAGGATGGCTTTGTTTAGGAACGTATCTATTCAGTTTTCAATCGCATGCTTTGTTACTTACAATTATAATGAATAGACTATTGGATTAAAGAAGTTAATGTGATGGTGTGTGAGAATCAGCCATCATTGTCGGTGTTGTTTTTTTTTAATTTTTTCGATCTTTATATTGTATGTTATTCGTACAGATGAATTCATTTATGAGTTAAATGTACATTTTAAAGTGAGAATTTGTAGTTGTTTTGTGAAAAAAATTAAATTGTATTTTCTTAAATACTATATCTATCATTATTTATGGACAGGAAAAAAGGGGAAGTAGAAATGACCTGGGGAATAAAAGACGGAGTAATGGTGATCTAGAAAGGAAAAGGGGGCCTTTGATACTTTTACAACGAAATGCAATGATATTTCTAATAAAATTACTCGGGGGAATTGGCTCAATTCTTATAAAACTTAGTGTTTTTGTACTGTATAACTGTTTTTTAAAATCTTACTACCATAAATATTTGTCGATAGATTCTAGAGTAATCATAGTGCATTTTTATTTAAGGCGTCCTCCTCTTAGACGTTCGCTCGCCTACAAGGGAAATTGTTTACCTTACATCGCTGCTTTCCTTCATAGTGCTTCATAGTATTTTTCATCCGCATAGTGCATGCTAATATTGATTTGATATAAAAGCAATTTTTAGTATATATAATGTAGTTTTTTCCTTACAATTTACATAAAGAGTATTAGTGCTTTTTTATTTGAGATCTATTTTTAATAAAATTGGGAAAAATTTTCAAGTTAAATATTGAGAGTTTAATTGACAGTCCTAGCATTTTATAAAGGTAAAGTAAGAAACAAAATATTAAAATTTGTAATGGGTCAAAAAGTGTTTCTTGTATTTCTTATTCAAAATATGTACTTATGAAATCATTATGTATGGTTTTAATTTTGATCTTGTTAAAATTTATTTATTACATAACAAAAACTACGCACATGTAAAACACTACTAGGCAATTAGGGCTAACATGAACAATAGAACAAAATAATAAATATTTAATTCTATGTTAAAAAATTAGGTATATTAGGTATATTAGTTCTTCGTGAATATGTTGGCCGCCTGTAAAACAAAAACAAGAAAAGAAGACAGACAGAGAAAGCAATACAGAAAGGAATAATAAGAGAGAAAGGGAAGGGTGATATTCTCAGGCAGTTGGTCTATTTTTATTAATTTAATGTTCTATGCGTTGTGTTTGTAAAGTTTTTGCATTAGTAATTAGCAATGTAAATAAAAATGAAAACAATAACTCAGTACATAGGAAGCCATGCAACACTTTTTATTCATTTCCAGTTGGTTACGCTTGCTTTACGTGAGAACCTATTCTTTTCTTTGTTCAAATACTACATTATCATAGCTATTAGAAACTTCTAGAATTATGTTTTTAGAATCATGATCGAATTTAATTACTTACTATTGTCTAGCTTTTATGAATACGTGTGGAATATTAATATAAGTATACATAAAGGTGATATTGCCTATAAATAATCAAAACTTTTAAGGTAACGTTGTCATAAATAAATAAATAATCCAATTTGAAATATAAGATTTTTTGATATATTAGCGAAAATATGGACGTAAAATAAAACGATTTATCACTGATTTAAAAACGATGGTTTATAAATATCCTAGAAAATTACTAATCTTGTTATATTACGGTGATATATCTTAGCTATCCTTATGTACAGCCCTAGCCGATGACAAAATACGCATTAAGGTGCTTGCAGTAGTTGCAATAATATACTATATATTTACTATATAATATGTATATAAACAGTTCTATAACTGCTATAATAAACATAATAACAACTACAATTAACATAGTAATAAAAAAATAAAACACCAAAATACCAATTCTTTAATGAGACCAGTATCGCTACAAAGCTTTTCAACACTTTTGCAAATCATTCTCCTGATTAAATTTAAATTGAAACAAATCATTGGGGAGATACGATCAATAGACACGATTTAACTTTATACCAGATAACAATGTACGGCAATAATTACAATATTAATTCGTTCTTTTATGAGATATAATCGTTGCGCCTTTGAAATATTAGCTAGATAGATTATGGAGCGCTTTTATAAGCGAACGGTTTATTAAATCTAGTTACGGTCTTTTTGTTAGCTTCATTCAACGATAAATATTTATAGGTCAAATTTCAAAACTGATATTGACCTATTTTATTAATTACCGTTGAAAGAGACCTTTGCAAACTTTAATTTAATTAGCAATATTTGTGTGGAGATGTGTAAAGGTCAAAATTCAGCGAATTACCCTTTTATATTGAAATCAATTGAGCGATTTTATTGTTTATATAATTGACCTATTTTACAGTGAACTATTGATCTGTAATTTCATACATGAATGGATGGCAATGTAAGCTGGTTTGTTTTTAATGTTTTCTTTAATTATTTAAATATTGGTCCAGTGCTCAAACATCAAGTTTGCCTTTGATCTTACATTGTTAAATTTTTACTTTTCTTCTTGTTACTATTATTATTAGTTGTACCTAACATTAGTAACTTTTTGCATGTTTTATGAAAGATCTTATCACAAAAGTAATTTATTAGCAGTCAAAATTTCATGGCTTTTTTGTTTTTTTTTTCGATGATAATAATGTCTACATTATTGAAATACTTACGCTTAAAATATACCCCAAGATTGACCAGTTAAGAATAATTACAAAAGAGAACATTATATAAAAAATCTGCAAATATTTTTTTATAAAAAAAAAAAAATTATTTAAAATGGACGGGTTTGAATGCACGTTGCAGATAATTCAATTAACGGATAGCAGACGCTATAAATTCTTTGAGAGTGACACGTCCGCTCGAACGAGATGTAAAGTATCCTTTCACTAATTAAATTCAGAGACATTGCTCTTGATTTTATATTTATGGCCTTATTAAAATGATTGGGAAATATGCTAAAGAAGTGAAGGCGCAAAGAAATAGCATTGACCTATTACATGACGTCGTTGTTCTTTAAACATTTTATGACGTTGAAAATTTTCGCTAGAAATTGAAATGGAGACCAAATAGGGTTTAAAGGTTTTTAAATTTAAATTAACTTCCTCCTTATTTCATTCCAAATTTAACTTGCTATAATAGCTAGGTAATTAGTTATAAAATACTGAAGTCCGAAATATTAGTAGTCGTTATTTTTGGTAGCCCTTTTTCTCTTCACTAATTTGTAAAATGACAATGGCATATTATCTATAATGTAAAAATGAATCACAAAATGTGTTGGTAAGCGCATAACTCGATAAAAGCTGAACCGATTCAGCTTTTTTTTTTAATAATCCTGGATGTACGAGGACAGTCACTAAGCAAAAAAATGGTAGGCGTAGGGTAGGATAAACACAGCGTGAACGAAGTCGCATTGGGCCGGCTAGTTTAATATATAATTCTATCTGTCTGCTTTACATTACGTTGAAAATACTGAACCGATTAGAACGAATTTGGTACACAGATGGTTTAGGGCCTGAGAAAGAACATAGGCTACTTTTTAACTGGAAAAAAGGGTTAAAAGGGAGGGAAAGGTGTCTTAGTTTATATGAAAGTCCACGCGAACGGAGTCGTGGGCAGCAGCTAGTAATATATAAGGCCATTAGATCAAGTGATTTTAGTATTTCTAAGATTCACGTAATTTAGAGGTTAAACTAATGTTATACGCACTCAATACATAAATAAAAGTAAACACTTTGTCCGAATATAAGTCAGTGTACCAAACACGATCAGTCAATCTGATACATAAAACTTATTCGACTTTCTCGCAGTAAAACGTAATAAGGTTGTAGAGTAAGAAATAATTGGTTGCAGGAAACGAAACTTGTTACTGTCGCCTCGCGTTTGATAAGTCTAATCTCTGAGAATGAGCACCAGGTGCTCTTAAACTAGTTTTATGATCTCAATTCGGTATTGAATTTCATATAATTAATTAATATTGATTTAAATACTTGGCCTTTCAAAACATGATGTCATCTGTCCGAGAGATGTTGTGAAAATTATTAAAATGTAGACACGTGATTGATGAATGTTTTTATTTTAAATATCATCCAAATGGGATGTTATAAGGTTTTTGTATAATTGCTTATTTATGTATGAAGAATTAATTGATGTTACTTTGTGTGAAATCAATAAAGGAGATTTTAAAAGAAAATAATTTATCTATACATAGTATAAAAAAAAACAAACAAAGTCGCTATCCGCCGTCCGTCTGTCCCTATGTATGTTTAAATCTTTAAAACTACGCAACGGATTTTGATGCGGTTTTTTTAATAGATAGAGTGATTCTTAAGGAAGGTTTATGTGTATATAACATGCATAATACGGGTAAAACCGTGGGGCGCGACTAGTAATAAATAAACTACTAAAATCAGTCTTTATGATAAAATTAAACACTAAATAAACATTAGTTTGATAGTAAGTCAAAAAAATCATCTTCATTTTACAAGGGTTCATATAGTTGCGATTTTTAGGGCTTGCTCAAAATAAACCCATAATATTTTTTCTTTAGAACCAACAATTACCTTTACTGCGGAATAATATTGCCAATTTAAAAACAGATTGAAATTTCAGCATTCATAGTACATCCACGTAACCTATCTATCATTTATTCATTAATTCGTTCGTTTGAATTCATACTCATTCTTCAATGCTTCCTCGTCCTTTATAGCTTATAATGAATTTAATGATAAATGTTACTCCGCTATTATCGGAACGGAAAGCTCCACAGCGTGATACTAATTGATTAATTGTTTTGAGAAATTAAAGGATTCTTTAAGGGATATATTAATTAGATAACTAATAGTTTACATTATTCATTCGTTGTCGATAGTCGATGGGTACAAATAGATTGTGTTCCTCTAAGTGATATATCTACATATTATTCAATATTAATGGTTCACATTAGTTTTTAAAGATGTCTTAGTAATGTTTGTTTTAAAGATAATTAAGGTACTTTAAATATGTTTACATACTGTACTTTTAGTTGCGAGTATGGGCTTATTATAATTTGCATTGTTAGCATGAACAACAAAATGAAATTATTCAACATTTAACAATTCTGTTTTAACATAGATAAAGACAAGAAGTGCGTAGCAACCTACAAGAAAAACATCCGAACGCTTGCTTTTAGAATTTCAAAGTAATTTCCGTAGTTGTGTGCAAGACAAGGAGGTGAATAAAACAAAAAACTATCCAAGAACAATGAGCATTCCTTGGATTTATGAAAGCGAGAGAACTGTCGGCAGTTAGAATGCTGAACAGCATTTATCTACTTTATGCAAAGCAGTCGGATAAACTGCTCTACAAATCCTTATGTATCTGTACAGGTGACGGCGGGCCACACACCGTGCTCGGGTTTTAATGGTCTCCTTGCGAATGGCGTGGGCTCTGTTTTTGACTAGACAGAGCGAGTTGTTTTGAACCCTGACTTTAGGTCTTATTGACGAATATTCCTTATACTTTCGAAAGCCTATACTTGTGTCTAACGTGCTAGTAGCTAGAAACATTTTGATAATATCCTAAGAATTGAAAAAAACTTAAAACAAAAAAATTTTAAATATCTTATTTAGCTACTACAAATTAAGTTTCATAAGGCACGGACGCAAACGTTATTTGCTTTCGGTGGTCTATTGAATAAAAGATTCATAATATTTAAGTTAAAATATATACCTAAAGAAGTATCTAATATAGTATTTGTTTTTGTTAATGTAATGAAGAAACAATTCATTATATAACTATATAGATTAAATGTATAACAAGTAAAGATATATGAAGAAATCTTGTAATAAAACATTATATTAAAATATAAGCATTTCATATGGAGCACACACTCATAGGAGTTTAGTGCTCTATTTTTAATTCTACATTACTCATAGAACTGAGAAATACCAGCGAATCAAATGTACATTTTCTAAATACAAGTCTATACTCCAATACGCTTTACACCTCTTAAATTGAGATCAGAATTTTTATTCAAAGCACCCTGCTTTGAACGTGAAAAATTTTCCGTGAATTTACGACTCTGGAATGGTTTAACGGGAGGAACGGATATAACAAAATGTCAATCTGTGTCTATTTGCATAGGAACGCTGCAGCGTCCTCTGAAAATTCTTAACAGTCTCGACATAAAAATTCCGCCCTTTATTTCTACTGAATACAAAGCGACCACAACGTGCGACTTGCGTAATGAAATATTTTGTATATTGTTCAGGGTCTGGTGAGAGAAAATGAGTCGTTTCATACAGTCCTCCTGCATAGACAAACAAAATTTTGATACAATGAAGCACTTCGCTAAATAACTAGAATCTATATTGATGAATATGAGATAAGATTTTGTAGCACTCAGAGCAGTAGATACTAATTCCACGAACAATGTCGCAGACCGCTGAACTTTCTACATCAATCCTTTCTTAAAAAGTAGTATAGGTATTATTACTTTTTCACTTTGTTATAAAACTAAGGTATCATATATGTATGATAAAGCATTTTGTTTTGATACTTTAGAGGCTATTATTATGATATATTTAAAACTCAAACATTATTATTAGTAATATTTCATTCTAAACCTCTCATTGCATCAAAAATAAATATCCTATCCAATTTTGCAATGCACATCTGACATCTCCCATAAACTAGTCAGCTTTATCTTTTTCTAAGAATTAAGAATACCAAGTGTAATCTATTTAAGAAATCCAAGTTAAAATATGCAAATAGGACGAGGCGCGAAGAAAATTATTAACCGCATTAGTTTTAATGGACACGGTTAGCACTGGTTTGCTTATAAATGATTCCGTGGCTATTAGCATAAATATGTCCTAATGTATCCCGCTAAGCAAAATGGTGGACACCGCTTACAAACTATTTTGCATAGATTATCAAGCATGTGTGTGTATTAATTGCAAATGTAATCCACTTTATAATAGACCATTTGCGAAATAGTGCAAAGACATTAATTGTATTACTTTTGTCGTATTTACATTAGCAATTACCTAGTTAAGTAATAATATTATCTGTTGTTTTGATCTATCTGTTTCCTTGTTGTTTAACAAAACACGTGTTTATTCAAAAAATTTTTTAATAAAAACATTCCTGTTCTTATTTTGTCTTAAATTAGATACATACATACTGGAGTCTGGAAATTAAACCGATTATCTGTAGATACTTATCTGTTTAAAAAAAATAAATAACAACGGCTTGATTTACTTGCTAAGTTAGAAAAAAACTATTGTTAAACATTGAACTAGTGGTTTATTCAAGTCTTTAAAGAATTACATTCTTCATTTTTTGAAAATTATTTTTTATTACTTGAAAATTTAACCGTTTATCTGTACTTATCTGTAATAAATAAAAAACCAACGGCTTGATTTACTTGCTAAGTTAGAAAAAACTAAACGTTCACGAAAACCACAACACAAAATCGATGACCTCTTTACATATAAAAGTACTAACTGCGTACCGGTAGACCACAACTCTTGTTCGACTTAACGATATCTTTCATTTCATGCTTTCCTGTGACCGCATCTGAATTCCGCCATTAAAGCTAATAATAGGAATCAAAAACTTTTTGCGGTTTTATAAATCGTTTATAATGAATGGATGAAAAACTACATGCCTTAATACTTAGTTAACTTCAATATTTGAGTTTTTGTTAGAAGTTAGCGAACTTTTTTTATTAGATTATATTACTATTAACATCCATTACTACAATATTTATTATTGAATACACATATGTGAGTATTTTAAATACAATAAGAAAGTGATATACAATACGTAAGTAACTATGCAATTGTGTTAAGCATTCATTCCTAAATCAGGGAATTGATATTTAATTAAAATTTGTTTTACGCATAATCTATATCTTTAATTAGGGACTTTTTATAGCTTTAAAGAAGGCGTTAAAAGTCCGTATGAAATTTCATTAGACGACCGAGTTAAACACCAAAAACCACAGGATCTAGGTAGTCCAAATATAAATTCATACCTCTATATTCCATGCGTAATCGCAAAACATACCAACACACTCAAAGAAATTACCCTACGGACGCAAAGCGTTCCTGCGGCTACGTAACATAACTGTGGTTGCATTTCCCGAGTGCCAGGGCTCAGACATTATAATGGTACGTGGCTTGCGAAATTTGCACCACATTTTTAATTTCTGTAAGCAAAAGGAATTTTAATTGTGCATGTTGAAGCTTAAGCTGGATTGTGATGTTACTTTTGAGACACATTTACATCACAGTTAATTTATATTTCAAATATGGTAATATCATCTTCACTACATTATAAAGCTGATGTAGCAGCGTATTTAATATGTATCTACTTACCGCTCTTCATGGTTTCGTTCGCGATTCTTAATCAAGAACTTTACCGTAGAATTTTTAGGGGGTTATCCACAAAATATCCCCATGGATCTCGGGGAAAAGACCGTGGGTTATAAAGATATCATACGGGCTAAAACCCCGCTATGTTCCATTTTACTGCAGCAGATAGTAATCACAGGCACCTTCGCTGATTTATAAAATTGCCCTTATCTACGTTCATGACAGTAAAAGAGTTTCCAAATAGATCCACTAATTTATGAAATCTCTTGCATTTTCTTTTCTTTATAATAAAGCTATAGATATTTTCAGTTTCGTACAGTTAACACCCAAACCATTGTAATAAGTCCCTATGTATTCGTAGATTGATTCTTTAGACATCACAGACAACATATAATAACACAAATTTACTCTATAATTATATTCACGAACGTAATGATAACTTTTCCACACAATTTCCAAGTAATTGGTGTTCGTCGGAGAAACACTGAGCTAACTTTCAGAACCTTTCTCTATTAAAGCCATTAAACACAAATAGTCGACTTGCTTACACTTACTTATGAACTTGATGTTAAATTATTAGCTCGCAGCACGCTTATTTGGTAACTTAACTGGGAACAATTGTTTCTTTATAACTACGCTAATTTAATGTTGCATACAATTTTATATATTTATCTTATTCTAGCAAAAACAGCAACTGTTTATTTGGTTAATTAGATATTGTGTGGGTGGTAAAGTTATTGTATCATTTACTTGGCACCGAATCATTTTTTTAGGTTAAACATTGAAGTTGTTAATTTTTATTTAAAATTAATTTTATCAGTAATAAGTTCACTGATGCAATTGGAATCGTTGTTTTGACTTATATTGTTAATCGAAATCAACACTCTTTAATATAATATTTATATCAAACACGCAACGCCTTGAAACGTGAATGTGAATTTATATGGAGTTCTATTCCCACCTGTATTTGCTACAGAATGTTTATTAACGGCTCAAAAATTAAACACTTTCTGGGCCCTTTGTGATTGTTTTCTTTATTTCAACAAGGTTCAAATTTGTATGGGTGGTGCAATTATAATGATGTAAAACTATAGAGTATTTTATTACAATAATTCTTAAAATATAAAAAAATAACATTAATGTTCAAATCACAAATCGAACAATTAATCAGGAATATACCTGCAATATAAGAAAAAAGGAACCCTCTTATTTGGTAAGTTTAAGTAACTTCGCCACTTTAGTTATATGAAAGTCAATATACGAAGTTTCTGTATCAGGTCAAATAGCTGTCCCCAAAATGGCCGGGGAATAGTTCAATAATTTCCAAATTTCTATCGGACTATCCTCAGTATGCGACTGCATATTATATGAAAGTTCGAGATAGTTCTGGAAGCTTCGAATTCATTGTTCTCAAAATGACCAGCTGAAGTAGTTTGAGTAATTTAGATTTCAGACATATTAGACTTTTAAATTTTTGATTAAATTTTTTTGATTTCAATGTTTCTATATAGAATATTTTTATTTCATAGAAACAACTTCTCAAGAATATTTTAAATAAGTAAAACACTTTCCGCTATGAACAAACAGACTTTTACTGTATGTAGATTGCAACTTGTAGGTAACTCCTAAATCATTTGATATTCGTGATATGTCATAAAGTAGACCTTATGTTACCCCATTTTGAGGTATTTGGTATTTAGTATCCCACGCCTTTAAACGAGAACAATACGGAAGGTATCTAGACATCAACAAAAGCGATCGACCTTATTCTAATTTTGTTATGCAAATTGTACTTTAATGAATGGTCCACATGTTAGAATGGGTATTTTTGGCTTGTATAAAATGAGTGCTTTAATACAATACATAATCAATAATTTAAATCAAGTTGGTATCTTAAATAGTCCTATTGTCTACGTTTGTTTATGTATGTTATGTAAGTTGAGAGATTTTTTCTATTATTTTTAATTAAAGTTAATTGGAAAATAATCTTAAAAGTAGCTCCATAATAAGGACTTATCAGCCTGTTTTATTGTATACAAAGTAAGTTCTCCGTTACGGATCTAAGGTCCTGTATCCTCTAAATAGGGTAGAGACTAGAGAGTATCCACAATGAGACGTCCACCCCGTGTCTTAATTGAAATTAACAGTATCATAAATGTATAGTTACCGATATAAAAGGCTTAGAGTACGAACCGTAACAAAAACCAGAAGTCCCTCGTACTTCGCACTTACCCAACACCTGCGCTGGTCAATTAAAGTTGTTACATAGAGTCGTGACTGGTCGTGCACTGGTCTACCTGATTATATGATAACGAAACATAATAACAGTAAATACGGGCGAAACATTGCAAAACTGATTTAATACATTTAAGTGCCAATGTTTACTAATTATTGATGGCTGATAAATATTGAAAGCTTATCAATTATATCGTTTTATTAATAGCTTTGATTTGTGATATTAGTCAATATTTTGTCTATTAAAATAATGGATTAACGAAACTATTGAATCGTTAATATCATAAAATAATACGGTGATGTAGTTTATGATAGTATTTTTTACATGTAAATACACATTAGTTTATAAATCTAATATGTACAGATTTACTTTATAAGAAATCTATGACAAAAAAGAGATTTTCTCCCATACAGAATAAGACAAAAACAAATAGAATAATTGCGAGGTAGAACTCTCTTAATTAAATAAATTTACGCTCGCATGAACAGAATTCAATATTTCTTACAAGATGACTGTATATGTAGATAAAATATCTTTTTACATTTTCCATACATCATAACTTAAAAGCGATTATTGTTTCACACGTCACAGGTGACACTAGTTCTACCCACTGGTAGAAAACTACTTATAATTAGAATGCATTCAGCCGTAACTAACAGAATGAGCTAATTTATTCCACAGGATGCGAGGGTCGCTATAGTGAGATAGCGTATATTTAAAAGCACAATACACAGATGGGTTATATCACCTTTTATTCGAGATAATCCGTGACCCGAGATCGTGACACAACAATGTATTTAGGCCACTCGTCCGAACACGTGTCCTCGGTCACTTTTGCAAGAAGGGTTGGGAAGCAATCCTTAATAATTATTTTAAGAAGAACATGCCTTAAGAGTACTTGAACACTTGAGTACTTCGTCTCTAAATCATTCTGCAAAGTATTGTAATTCGATACTACATGTGCCATTAAATTTGCTATTAAAAAAACGGTAATATATTTTTATTCCTCAACAATCACCAAAGTATATACCTACCAAATGATTTGCCACTCTTAAAAAATAATAAGTAGCGAAAAATGACCCTCCGGTACTGTGCTGCTCACCGAATGACACGTAATGATATCTTAAATATTCTCATTATATGACGTTGTCGCGCTAGTCTTAATATCAGAGTGATGCAACTGACACGATTTTCTTTCAAAATACTATGCATATAAAACTTTAAACGCTGGGAACAGTTTCTTTATCTGTAATATTCACATTCGATTAAACCTTGTCTAGAACAAGTTTAATTTATCTCACGAAATATGTATAATTCATAGCTCGCTATGATTTACATTTCTTGTTCGTTTATTTTTGAATATTCATAATACAGACATTCTGAATTGCGTCAATCAATATTAAATTTATATTACATGGAAAGATTTATTATTATTGCAGTGTGTAAAACATTAACGTTTATTGAGGATACTAAAAGTCTAGTTATTATTTTAGTGTTCAAGTTTTGCATTAAGAAGTACAAGACTAGGTTTCTATTATCTGCAATAAAGAAATCAAGACTTATAATTCTTGATACAATTTTTAGAATTTAAAATAAATGACCTTGTATAAATATTAAGTTAATTGTAACGTCATTCACATTTGACATAGAGGTAGAATATTCGAATATTGCATTCACACATGGACTTTGCAAACGAAATATTGATCCTGTATTGCTACGGGATCGGTAATTTCGTTTGTAACAACGGTTAATAATTTCATTTTTCTAACATAATGTTGCCTTTAGTTAATCTACAATCTCTCATACAGAAATACGCATAACTTTTCTCTTAAACACTCTAAGTCCAATATAAAATATCACATTGTAAAACAGGCTTAAACAGACTACAAATTGGCATTACAAAACAAGCTAGTACAAAATGTAATCATATTCTAATAGCCAGGCTCCTTTTACTTCGGACAATAACTGGTATTACGTGTTCAAGGGTGCGGTGCGCGGCTACACCCATTCTTATCTACAGCCCATCGAGATTAAGTTATTCTGTTAAGCAAAATACAAATTAGGTCAACATATGGACGAAGAGGCAAAGAGTACGCTCATTAAAAGAAATTGTTTCATTATTTATCTCAATGTGACTTATTATAATTTTTTTCAGATTAAAGTACAGTAAGTTGTCTTATTAACAAATAGAAAACTTACTAATCAATAAAAATTAAAATTAATAAACTTCTCAACACTAAAATATTATTTACAGAAGTCTCTAACTCTTAAATATTTAAGAGTCAAGATATTTTATAATGATAAGTAGGTACTTAATTAAGATTTTCTTATTGACTATACCTATTACTACACTACTATTTGCCATTTAAAACTTTAAATATTTTTCAAAAATCTTCTTACGCATTTAATATAAAATATGACCATTAATTGACGTCGCTGATTCTATAAATTTAGCTTCCCTCAGATATTAATAGCATCCCAAGGCTCCTTTGTCAACAAAATTATCCTGCCTTAAGATGAAATTTAAAGACGTTAAATATTTTTAAGGCTTTTATATTATGAGGATTACTTTAACTCTTTTAATGGCTTCTTTTATTATAATAAGAAAAGATTATTACTCAAACCGAAAGAAAAATAACAACAAATAGATAAGGGAATTAAAAACATTTTAATTGTTATTAATAAGATATTAAGATATTCTTTATATAGATGTATCATTATTTCATAAGTCTAATATATCAAGACGACTTTATTTACAAGTAACCGAAAAATGTGTACAATTCCTAACAACATTAAGTATTTAAAAGTTTGATTGGACTTCAAAAGAAAACGCGTAAGTCTACGTCTCGTAAGTTTTGTGTTTTAAATAATTGAACTTACCAGAAAATCATTTGTATGAACTTTTCGATAAATAAACATTTTTAATAAGAACAAAGAAAGGACGGAACAAACGTAGCGGTATTCCTTTATATAATTGGGTGTAACGTCCAAGCTAATGGGTGAAAGATAGATCGGTGCCCTTTGAGTGCTTAATTATGTTTATATGAACGCAACCATTAGGTGAACCACTTCGAATCGATAATGGAAAGTTCATGATATGGAAGTTAAATGGTGCCACACAGAGCGCGAATAATTTATTCTACAGTCTGTTACAAGACATGTGTCCGATCCTGAAGGGTAATATTTTCTATCGAAAAACCTTTTCGAATAAAATAAAATAAAAAATCTATATCTATAAATAAAAAGTTTTAAAGATTAAGTTTCTAGTGTAAAATTTGCACATATTCAAGGAGTTTCACAAAGGCTGGCAGCTCACGTACGGTTCGCGAGTGCTGCCATTTAATTTACAATTTTTCTTAGTAAATTTTTTTTGGTTGGAAAAAAATGATGTCCTTTTGTTCAAAACTATAGCAAAATAAGAACCTACTAGGTATACAGTGAGAGGTTTTCGGATCGGACACTTGTCTTGTAACACACTGTATATTCCGTCTTTGTACTGCTCCATACATTTACATACATGTTATGGACAACCTTTTAATAATAAAAATATATTACAATAAAAGATTGACTAAAATTGGATTGCACTACCAATATTGGTATTACATTCGCAAATGGAATGGAATGTTTAATGTAATGGTATTTTAAATGATTGAAACTTTTCGTTCCTAGACCGGATTTGGTGTTGATGTTTCGTGTTTATGTAATTAAAATGCGAATGTACATTTTTCGATACGTTTCGTCCTTTACATACGATGTGTATCAAGTTTTAATATATGCATAAAGGCTGATTAAAGAAAGCTATAAAACGACTATACGGCTACCGTATTTTCCAATAATGGCATAATTTACTAAAACTCTTGATTGGACGTGTAGTCGTTGATAAAATCCTCATAATCGCATCGTAATATGGTTTTAGTAGGCGAGTTATCTTAACGATTATGGCTTAATACCACCGAGTATCCCATACACGTCCGCTTTGAACTTTGTTGAGATTCCAAATACCCTTCCTTTGAGCGAACACGTAAGTCGCAGGACACTAAAGAGCATTTTGATGGTACTATCCCTTTAATAGTTTCCTTAGAGCAAAGCACGGTAATTATACAAAATGACGTGGCGTTTAATAATCGATTAGAATCCGATTGAGGAGCTTCCGGACCCGCCGCCACGGATCGAATGGACCATGTCAATCGGTTAATTAATCATTCATGATTTTAAAAAGATTTACGCGGTATCGGGTTAAGGCTTACGGTTAATTAGGTATTTAAGCCGCAGTGAGTAAGCGAATTTAATGAGATTTATTTTTACCTATAATAGGGTAAAGGTACCTATGTATGATGATTTAATATTGGTGAAATATTAAATTTGTATTTGTCGTTATACATTTTTCTAAAATGACTGCATGTCTTAAATTTAATATAGTTTACTGTCGAGTACGAAAGTATATGCACTTATACACAATTATTAAACATTTTAGTAATTAAATATTTAATTGGTTAAATTGGTGTTGCCTGTATTTCAAGATAAGTAAGAGCAACTATCATCGTTTCTTGCGGGTTCTTCTCTGTAGCAACTGCCTTCCGCACCGGTGGTAAATTTTCTTGTAATACCATAACGATTCAAAAGTGTACCTATATGTAGCCAAGTTGACTGTTGAATAAAGACTTTGACTTTGACTTAGTTTTCTTCTTTGGTTCCTTTGTCTCAACACTTCTTCATAAAACCTACTAGTGTTAAAATAGTTTATTTATCGATTTATAAACTTGAATAGTCAAATTGTGTTTTCTTTTTAAACATTGTATATCAAGAATTCGCTATGTTATATAAAGTATATACACATTGACTCATTGAAATCCTTACTTTAAAAGATGTGTAAGCATTCATAACGACTGTTAGAGAGACATCGGAAAGCAGTTTTGTTTCTACTATGTAGTGATAATTAATTATTTACTATTTCATACACAACACACTAAGGACTTTAGATCACTACAAAGTACAGAGCAATGAATGGTTCGTATAACACGAAACACGAAACAATGTCTCGTCCGTTTCATGAACATCAATTCTCATCGGGCCAGCTGTTCAGGCTGGGACAATTTAATGCTAATGTTTCGAACGGCCTACAAATGAATGTCCCTTCAACGGTGGTGCCATATCCTTGTTCATTTTATGGGGTTCTATCGAATGGTCTTGATACATAGTTACAGTATAGACACAGAGATTAAAAATTTTTAAATATTAATAAGAATATATGAATCTGCTTTTTAACTACAATGCAATGGTTGCTTTCAATTTTAAGTAAGTATAATAAGAACGTTACTGTAACTACTTCAGAGCTGTTTAAACAAGATGGAATATTTGACAAAATCTCGTATTAAAATTTGGGGTCCAAAAATCTGATATGATAAACCAAAAGTACCTATTGTAATGGCCTTTTTTCTTATTTATAAAGAATACTCTTGGTACAAATTATTTAGTATTATATATTATAAGTATTGTTAGCCCGAGGAGCATGCTTAAATTATGTATCTATTAGGGAATAAATATTTGCTTCATAAAAAAAAAACTTATTTATTAATGATATTATTAACTAAAGGTAAATACAGAATTAACATACTTAACTTATTGGCTTTTTTCTTAGATATTTTTAACAATACATACGGGAAAACATATTTAAATTCGGACCGCACCTTTATATTATATATAGGCGGGTTAACGATTGGACATACTACCATGCGCAATAAGTTTCGTTAAAAATACTACCATGTATGTATAATTTTAAAGCATTTGCCTTTAAATATGAACGTATTTCGGATGCGGATTTTTTTGCGGACCAAGCTGTTTGCACTTTGCAGGTGAAGTTAATGAAGTTGTGCATGAATGATTTTACCAAAATAAAAGATACTTTTAATTTTAATTATTTGTAATTGTTTTGTAAAAAAGTTTTGTAATCATCATGTATTTTTGTCGCAATATTCTATTAAAATGATGTATAATCTTAGGTAGCGGAGGAATGCCGTTAGGTTGAATTTGACTGACTCAATCGGTATGGTACCAGTCTTGCAGAGCAAATTTGTCAAGTTATGACGCTCAGTAAGTATCGAAAGACAATTTTTACCATACTTTTTGGTCACAAAATCCTTTATTTTTCCCCTTTTTAAAGGCGGATTTAGCTTGACGACTATTGCTTGGAGTGGTCTCTTACTACCAGACGATTTTCCAGGCAAAGCTCGGTTGCCCATCATCAAATAAGACAAAAGTGTTATTGTCTTTCGAATATTAGAGAAATTAGAGCTATACATGTACCTAAATTATAGCTTGATATGTATGTTTCTTCAACTCATCTCATACATCAAAATTATCTATGCAATGCTAGACAATTTGCTAATTGATTGATAGCTTGTGTATGTACGAATCGGGTCCACTATAATAACCTAAAAATCGATTCCTTTTTATATTTCGGGTACATGTAATATAAAGCTTATGAAATTATTTTGGTTTTCCATTATAATAAAGAATAGTGTACTACTGTACCCATTGTACAGTAAGTACCTTTTACCTATCATAATTTTGATTTATGCTTGTAGCATTATTGGGGATAGTGCCTACAAAGACTCATGGTCTTTCCCGAGGCCCAAATTTATCCTATAACGATGTCCAAACTAAAGTAAAGTACTCATTTAAACGGTTTGTGGGAGAGAAGGAAAACGAAAATAAATTTTATATTGTTTATTAAATAAACAACGTACAACAATACCATAACATTTGACTTCAGTTCATAAATATATCTAAAAATATATGCACGTTACACAACAATAACCTATTTACACCGTAATCTAATATCACAGAATAAAAATAAAACTTCATATAAAAAGCCAATAGAAATACAGAAGAAAAGATTTTAGTTTTTACATTATCACAACCAAGATAATTTTTTATATATATATTTCGTAAATGCACTCGGAGATTGCACGGTTTCTGATTGGAAGGCTGTTTAAAATATACAATATCAATATAGTTTATTTAGAAATATCTATAGCTATGTGTAAATAACTCTAAGATTGTTTGCGGGACCGAAAACGAACAAATAATTTTATTGCTTCGTATAAAGTTGTCGGATGTTACCTCGGGCAAAACTTAAAATGAGGGAAAAGAAAACAATGTAACGACAGGAACCTGCAACAAAACAAAACTCAATTTAGCTCCTCGACCCGGCTCCACATTTTTCAAATAACAATTTATTTTACTCGTATATAACAGTATCCGGCTAGTTGAAATTGTATGAAAACACAATTCATTTGTAACCAAGGTCTGGGGCTTTTAAATTTATCCATATAATATGATACTTGTATGGGATACAATTGCACAATTTAATACCTAATAGACCATACTTTTATATTGATTAATATACAAGTCACCTCCCACTGATAAACCTGCGTACTTTTTGTTGAATTCAGTGTCTAAATTATATAACAAATTTGATTCAATTCAATTATTAAGTAGTAAACCACGTTCATAACATGACTAGCAGTATTAAAACAAATCCACTGTAAAATTAGAAGAAAACGAATTTGGTTGGGTTTTAGACAATGAACTTCTATAAATAGATATCCAAGCAATTACATCTTAATTCATAACATATGTTTCTAACTGAATGTAAAGCTTACCTCGTAGGATCGTATCTAGTGTCGAAGCCGGGAACGTTGACGACATTCCATTCGTCTTTGATCTTCGAGTAACTGAAGGAGATCTGATCGCGAAACGTCTCTGAAGGCAACAGTTTCATCTGCTCTAAGTGTGAGTGGAATTCTGGTACTAGTGTCAAGTTCTTCTTCATCAGGTGTTCTGTTAATATTTTGAGGATTAATAACTCGATCTAATAAAGCAACTACAATAATCTATCTTTGTTCCACTGTTATGAAGTTTACAGAGGATCTGTCCATAAAGGGGATAGAAAATTAGTTTAATTATAAACTTAAAAATTTCGACGAATTAATTGGTCTTGATTTCTTTGACACTTTTCGAGGGAAATATTTACAATAATGTTTATATTAAGAAATGTGTAGGTTCCCTTAAGCGTCTCGTCAAATTTAATTTATCAAAAACTTTGAATTTGTAACTATACTGCTATTCTTAATAAGGATAACAGTAAATATTATAAAATCGATACAGTTGTTCTCGAGTGATAAATAATAGGTGTGTTCGTGACAGTTTGAGATATATCCAATTGCCGAACACTAAAACATAATGATCTATAGACAGAGACTAATATGCAGTCATTAACATATCGTATTTGCAAAGCACTAAAGCGGGCAGAAATTTGTTGACATTCGCTAAGCAAATAAACTCACCTATAACGAATCCTATTGACACATCATCTGGTAACCGGATCCCTTCGCAGATGCTAATAAATCTTCCACCGCTGAAATAAATGAAATATGATATGTTTGCTTTTATGATTGGTTTCATATTGGAAAAATTTCCTTCATTTAAACTGAAATTTTTGTGTTTTTCTTTATTTGAAGTTTTGTTTTTCAATTAGAATAAATGTCATTACATCTTTTTCTACATGTTTTTGTACTTATAAAGATGATGACAAATATATTTATATAAACCAAATTTCATAGGCCTACATGTAAATCAAGCATCGGGGATAATATTAAATTACTCCAGAAATGAAAATTTAAATCTGAGCCGTAGCTCCAACGAATGAACAAACTCTTACAATTAGAATAGATTTGTTTATTTTACCTTGCAACGGGTAACATCTTCAGCGCTAAACTGCGACTTATGCAGAATCCAGCGCCGCCAGTCGCAAACCAGAAGGAAAACATTAACTGCAACAATTTAAACTCATTACTTTTTATAAACTCAAACAATATAATGACTATAAAACGCAAGAACAGTAAACTCTTCGATTCCTTACCTAATCTTATCAGAATCCAATTCTCATTCGAATTTACTTGTATTTGATTTAAACTCAAAGTCAAAAACTACTAGATAGAATTTTAAGGCACCTGAAGAAGTCATTATGTACAGTAAACTTCAAAAGTATATTTAACAGATTGAACATAACAAGTAAAATTAAAATTCTCTATAATATAATAGACAAAATTACTGTAATATACACTTATATATTCTAGCTAGATGACAAAATAATCATAAGTGCTTTACCAAATACAGGGAATACCAATATTGAACCAAAGGAAATATTCTAATGTTAATATGTTTTTTAATGCACTTTTCTAGTCAACAGTACATAATGAAGCAATTTTCTATCCTGTTTTAAGTTCTACAAGCAATTACCTTATTGGTAGGTTTCTTGTATATCTTTACAGGCTCGTAGACAGATGTGCGTCCGAGATACCAGTCTTCTTGGTGATTATACGTTTGCAGCACGCTGACCAGTCGGGGCACATTCACGTAGTTGTCATCGTCGAAGTGACAGAACCATCTAGAAATTATTTAGCTTTAGTAACAAATTACATTACGTAAAAAAATCTTACATATTTTGAGAAAGACAAGATTAAGATTGTTATCACATATCATATTATATTACATAAAAATGGTTTGGTATAATATATATGTAGTTTGGTATTGGTAATAAATTAATTATCCAATTTATGTTGCCAATTTAGACGGGGTTTAACGTTCGATTTTATTTAAAAGAAAAAAACAAAAACACTTTATACACGGAAGAAAATAGTACCAATAAACTCGCATATATATACAGTAATAAGCGCGCTGGTCAATAATCATTCGCTGGTAATAAAACGTTCATTTTAGAGCAATTTTATGGCCGCTGTATAGAAAATGACTTGATTGTACGCACCAGTTTCCTTCGGGTGGCAATAATTATTGCTATATAATTTACTGACATTACGTCCGGCGCAAATAACAGGAGCCTGCGCAATTCCAGACCACATATTGCGACGTACGACAAACGGCGGACTCATAATGTAGATCGAGTAACTGAATATAAACACTACCATAACTCTTCCCTGATAAACCTACTGGAATGCCACGAACTACTCGTATCCTTCTTTAATCTGCTATTAAACAAACGGGAGTGAAAGAGCAAACAATATGTCATCGAATCAAAACCGATCTTTAAAAGTAAAGCCACAGGTTTATTTGCGAAATTGCATCTGCGTCTCTTTAGGTAGTTGTTTTGCCTTTTAAAATTTATGGCTCGTTCGTAATATTAATAATTTTATGGTTGAAATTTCGTTGGTATGCTCGTTATGATTTTTAATGGATTGTGTATCGTATGTCGCAATGATTTTATAATATATGGTATGTTCGCATTATTCGAGAATATACATGGCCAATTTCCTTTTTATAAAACATATTTTATAAATATCTAAATGTTGCAAGAATTTTTTATCAATGGAGACACTTTTTAAATAGAACAAAGTATTTGAAACGTCCAATGACATAGTAAGGTTTGTCTAAGTTTTTTTTTTATATTCCAAGTTTAAAATAACTACAGAGCTATGCTACGTGTTTATATGTGTTATGATCTAAAAGCGAGCCAGCTAATATCACGGCGGCTACATTGTAAATATCCCCTCTGGTATAATATGTCGGATACGTTAACTCGACGTGACGGCCGCTCCATCTCGCCATGTAATAATCTTTACTCTTGCAATATTCCTGATTCTAAACTTGAATAGACAAATGTGATATTGGAATATAGTTCGTAGGAATATTCTTATGTATCAGTAGATACCTACATATTTAACGCTATACGTAAATAGATTTTTTTAATCATCAATATTGCTCCGGGCTGGTTAATATTTAATAAGATATAATAAAGAATAGAATTATATGATAAGTTATTGTTTTAATCATAAGAAAATAAAAAATAGTATCATTTCCCTAAACAAACAGGATGAAATTAAATAATTAATACGTGTAAAAAAAACAATGAAATAAGTTTCTAAATAAAAACTATTACCTTAAACTAAAATGTATGTATTTCAATTCAAAAGGTAACTCGAAATGCCACATTATTATAAGTAAATTCTAGAGAAACTCATTCATAAATCAACAGAGACTTCTATCGAGGATTTGTACAAAGCGAGAATAATAAATTAATCTTTCAAATTCTACAATCGATTGCAAATTTCTAGTTCATTCCTGCATCTGGGTCCTAAAGTTTTGAGCTGTAGATTTCATTGGATGTTTTACACCTTTAGTCTTTGTCTTAGACACTGTTATATGAGAAATAATATTTTCAAAGTTTCAAGGTTAATCATCATAATTAAAGGGGTTATCCCTGGATAATTTAAATTAAAACAAGCTAAAATAATGACCAGCCAAAAAAATTAATTAATTATTTGGAAAGACATCGAGTCTTCATCAGTAAACATTTCAAAGAAGGAAACTGTAATGACGTTTCTTTTCATGTGATTGAAACTCAACTCAAGTGAAACTCATTCCAAAGATCGAAGATAAAAAAGTCACTAGTAGAAAAATATATATTATAAACCACATTGCATGGCTTTAAAAACATTTTTTCAATCCAATAAATAAATCCCGCAAAAAATACAACCATTCAAAAAGTAATTTTACAAGAAAATATTGTGCCACAAGTTTCTTTATTTAGAAAAAAAATTAAAATATCAAAACTGCAGTATTTAAAAGCAAACCAATACATATTTAAATATTGAAATCACGTAACTAAAGATGGTCATAGAACAAACAACTCTATGGGAAGAAAAACAGGGCAATTCTAACAATAACACAGATCGGCCCTGTGTAAACGCGTGAAAATTGTTGTGCGCCCAAAATAATATTAGTCTTACTCTCAAAAAGCCATTATCGTATGTATTTGAGCATTCAGGTTGGTCGGCGGTTAATAGGATATTGATGATGGCTAAGCATACAACGCAGGTAGTGATATAATGCGAGTATATAGTGTTTGAACAAGTGCGGCAATGTATCTCGAGAATATGACAGTCATTGGAATTTATTTGCATTAGTAAATGGTAAGACTTAAATACTTGGAATTTACTAATTAGTTGAAGCTGATTTTTTGCATTTTATTCAAAACGGTTTAAGTGGAAATTAAACTTAGCTACTTCAATAAATATAAACGAAAAATGATTGTACAGATGGATGTGGAATTTTATTTGTATTGATTCATTTAATTACTGGGTTCAACGTCAGTATTGACGAAGGAACTAGTCTTTCCTTTATTGATATTACCTTATAGGAAAATGGCATATGTAAAACGTTATAAAAACATTTCAAAATACATGTTACAACACGTATATTAAAATAGATGTGATGCTTCTTTCATAAGGCCAGGGCTTTTTATAGAAATTATACAGTTTATATCTCTTAATATTCATTATAAATCCTTTCCAACTTCCGTAATTATAGTGCCAACAATACCATCTTAATTCCAACATATCTTTACAATAATAACTTTACTTACATAAATAAAGTAGGTCAATCTCCACACCTTTATAATATTCACACCTTTTCCATAAATGCAATCGTTTAAGCGTACCGATCTGATTGCCTGGCACCTTCAGGCTTAGTTTTGGGCAAAATAAATTATATAACTGATCAACTACCTTCAAGTAATAACTAATGGTGTGAATATAGGAACTAGTCAAACCAACTTCCGTTTAAATATGATCACCGCAGATAATGAAAAATACAAATATTATAATATATAAATTGGGAAAATATAATAATAATCTATTAATAAACCTTACATGTATTAGATTTTTTTCTATGGCCGTATTTAGTAAGCATATCTGTGACACTAAGCTTCTACCACTTATGGTCATTAGTACTAACAAACAAACCTCCTCATTATTTAAACAGTGAGCTTTTAAAAACAGAAGTTAAGAGCATCTTGTTTTTACTTAAAACAAAAAGGCTATAAGCAAACTCGGAGTTTAAATCAACACGCTTGTTTAACTGGAAAATATTATCGTTTGTAAAACGCCCTTTTGAAAAATTCGTAGTACTTCAAACGTAGAGAGTTTGTTATGAATATAATTTTAGATATTAAACATAATTAATTATTATAGGATCGTGGCGTTAACGAGTTAACAATGAAACGGTCTGAGATGGGAGCTTTATTATTTAGATTGTAGGTGTTGAGTTTTTAATCGGTTATCATCAAAGTGAAATTTATATGTTTTAAATATTATTAATAATGAATCGAAATTATTATACATCAGTGGACCAACTAGGGTTAATATTTGTTGTAGAAAAGCAAATAAGAAAAAATAATGTGTATTGGTTCGAAGCTTTGCACAGTTTTAATCGAGTTAGGAAAAACAAATGAAGGAACAGTATTATTTATAACCAGTATAAAGCATGAAACAGTACTAATAGCTGGGTACATTATAATTACAGACATGATAAATTGTATCCGCTTTGTAGACTATAATATATTCTGATTGAGTTTTAATTGCACTCATTTCGTTGTTTTGATAGAGAAGTATTATGAGATAGTTGTTCTTAATAGCCAAGTCAATGTAGTCTCGGGTCTTATTGATGAAGGCAATGTAATAAAATGAAATATGAGGGTGTTTACGATTCTATATACCTATATGTATATGTGTTTAAGTAAACGTAGAAATGTTAAATATACTTCTTATTATTAGGATAATAATAAGTTAATAAGTTAGGATAATAAAAAATGTATTGATTTTTTGTTATTATAAAACAACTTATATACCAGAAGTTTCATTATTCTATTTCGATTATTCATAATAAAAAAATTATTCATAGAATACAATTTAACAAAGCACTCAAACAACATTTAAATTGAATCCTATAAAATAATCTTTTGTAATAGTTCAAATATTATGATACAGTTTACACTATTAGTCCTTAAAAGGGAATTTTGAAATGATAAAATTTTATTCGTAGCCGTTATCGTGGGTTAATGTCATCTGTATTTTCGAATGCCAGAGCTATTGCCGTAACGATTATGGTATTAAAGGGCACTTACTTTTTACCGCTCTCCAGAAAATGGTCGTACTCCACGGACATTTTGCAACATAGGTGTTTTCGTTGATGTGACGCCGAGCAGTTCGTGTTTACCATGTGTCCGTCTGGCAACAAAACAAACAATTTTGAACCTTTATGACTATAAGCTAAGGTTGATATTCACTCTACAGGTGTACAGGGTGTTTGCGCGGAATGATTTAAGAATCCAAACTGACAATACAGCAGCGAGTTTAAGAACGAAATATTCTTATACGTTGAAACATTTCGTTTGGAAATTGCTAAGTGCACCGCTTTACGGAGATAGTTTGCAGATTAATTCCTGCAGTCGCTGAAGTAAATATAAAACCCGCGATTCTATTTTCCGCGCTACTTGCTTACGTAACTTAATTTGTACAGGAACTTTAAAAGCACACAACTTTCTTGTACGAAAATGTATTTGAATTTCATAAAATAACATCTTCAAGATGTTAAAGTTAATACAATGATAGAAGGTATACAATCTTTTTGAATGAAATTTAGTTAATTATGATAAAGGTAATATACTCACTTGTTTGATTCTGATGTTGACGGTTGTCTGTATCCGAGAAGAACCATGTCTGCAACAATAGAAAAATTTAATAAGATACATGCGTTTTATAGTTTGACATTTAGCATTTTAAGCCAGCAAGAATTATTATTAACATTAACTTGACCAACTTGAGAATTTCGCGCCGTAAATATAGTGGGGTCATTTACCCTTTTTAATCATTGAGAGCAGTTGCTTCTGTCACATAGAGTTAACATTGAAACTCTTGTAACATGCATGTTATTTCAATAGAAAATATTGTCCAAACCCTTAGATTTCAAGGAAATTCTATACAAACTTAAAAATGTACAGGATAATAATGCCCCTAGAAATCCTCGCATTATTTATTTATATACGTATATAAACCGACTATGAGTCTACTTACATAAAACTACTATTAAATGTTTACCCACGAAACCCTTTTGTATTGATATAGATTTAAAACGGGAAACACACTATAAAAACTTAGTATCAATTGTATTTGCACGAAACATCCTTTTAATGGAATAACATTGCCGTTACATTAGCATTTGGGTCGGGAAATCCACGTCTTGTCTAGTTGACAGAGTAGCTACGAAGATATAAATTGCCTAAATTGAGCATTAGGGGAGATTTATTTTTTATCTGTGGTAACATTGGATAATTGTACTACAGAGTAGAAGTTAGTCCTTTTAATATTATATAATCTATAATGTCATAAACATATAATCTATATTAACAATTGATACAAAATTTTATAGTGGGATACTACATAACCAGGTTACATAGAACTTGAACTATTATTAATTTTTACTGATCGACATTAATTTGATTTAACTTATTAATTTATTTACCCTTACCCAAAAAAGAAATTAAAAATAAAAGTAAAGCTACCAATACTATTCAACGACATAATACCAACAAACGTGTTACTAATAAATAATTAATTCAAATTAAATAAATATCAGTAAGTATTTTGATAAAAAAAAGATGTTATATCGACTTAAAAATAGGCACATTTTAAACCACATCTAAAACCATTGTTTTAAAATGAAAATATAACTTATTTCACTTTATAAACAAAATAATTATACAAATTTTCGATAATGAGTGATTCCAGAATAAGATATCCACGTTAGTAAGGCACTAACCACGCCCGGTTACATCAGTGTTTAACGGAGTGGCGAGCTGATAAGTCACATTGGGTCAATATTACCACACCTTCGAGCCCTTTACCTGATCTAACCGTTTCTTAACTCGAACCTCAAATGATTTTGAACGAGATTCGAGTTCGAGCCTTTCTGTGCTTTTAGGTGTATGAAAGATGTGAAATTTTGAACCTACGTTTGTTTTTGTGTATATCGAAACGTTCTAGAAATAATTTCTTAAATATAAAAATGTATTGCTAAATGTTTTGATAATTGCATAACTCGATATCAGCGGAAACCATTTCGAAAATTCCTTTTATAGGGCCTTCCTCGTACGTTCTTAGTTCTTATGCAAAGCTACAAGCGTAATTTTAAGGTTACAGGTAAGATAGTACAGCAGGGACAAAGTCGCGTCAGGCCAGCTGGTTGATATAAATTTTAGATTAAGCTTAAAAAAAGGCAACTACAACGGTACACTGGTATTGATAAAGCGAGACACGATAAAATCTTAACAAAGACCCGCTCATTTGTTTAAAACATGGTTCAGGTGTCTTGTTTTAAATCACTAGAGTTTGCTCGTTACAAATTGTATAATAAATCTCGGCTTTAACTATCCCAAAGCATACTCCGATTTCGTAAGCGGAAAGACAGTGTCAACACAGATTGTCTTCTTAGAACCGGGCACCTTAAAATTCAAACACCCGTGATAAGGCTCAGGAAATGCGATATGCGGAAAAAAGATCGTTCAACACATATATTTAACATGTATAGAAAACCTGGGTCATAATGTTTTTGCAATATTATTTGTTGTTTGCTATGAGGAAAACGTTTTGTATTCCGATGTATGACAAACTAATGTTTGGACCTACATAGTTATGTGTTTTTATTACACACCTAAAACAAATTTTACTAAAATTCGAGGACATTTGAATCTTTAAAATGTACAAAATGACATACAATGCAAACAAACGTATTTATTTAATATGGTACATAATAGAATCCGTTATACACAGCTAGAAATTATATCGAATACCAAAGCTAGGCGCACCGCTCACGGCTCAAGCCAAGAGCATTGTATCGCATCACAATAAAGCTAAACGACAAAAACCGGCCAAGTGCGAGTCGGGCTCGCGCACAAAGGGTTCCGTAGCAGCAAATATAATAATTACAGTTAAATCAACCTATCTCAAAAACTATAAGAGATACTTTGATCAAACCAAAAATCGTTGAAAGAGTTAATTAGCATGCATCACCTCTATTTTTTTTAGAATTTTATACCCCGTAGTTATA
>DWAJ01000457.1:0-32780 GCA_018238005.1 Eurema mandarina
CGAACCAGTAAATCCTGAGATTAGCGCGTTCAAACAAACAAACAAACAAACAAACAAACCCTTCAGCTTTCTATATTAGTATAGATAGCATAAAAAAGTAGCTTTCTATGTCCATATACCTATCCCAATGTACCTATGTTTAATCTTTTAAGACTACGCGACCGATTCTCGTGCGGTTTTTTTTTCATAATAGACAGAGTGATTCTAGAGGAAGGTTATTATACCCAATTACCCAATAATGTGTATAATACACGAAAAATACAGCTCTAACTAAACCCCGATCCTAGTTCATAAAGTACACCTAATGTGTATGTTACATGATCTATAACCTTCAAGAAACATTTATTGAAGAAGTTCAATATGATTAATCTTGTATCTACAATATTGTAATAATTACATCGTTATTCTATCAAAATTAATGCTCGAATAAATTGGATACACGAGGAAAAATATGTACGATATTTTCCTATTCCCAGTGATTTGATTACCTTTTTGTGAGTAAATTCATAAAACATGATTCTTAGAAAGATATTAGCATCTACCGGATTTTGCTTCGCTTTATCAGATACTTATACCTACTTACATTATTTTTAAATTGCTTCTTAATCATGGCTTTTTAATAATAATTGTAGATAATATTTTAAGAATAAATATTCTCACATACATTTTTACCTTGCTATCACATTATTGCTAAACGAAAGGTTTATTGATTGAGGCCCGGTTTCATGAAATACTAAAAGTGATCCATGCCTATTAAAAGTTTAAGGACGTCTTTTCTACCACAATGGTAGAATGTTTATAAGAAGTACCTATGTGGCTAAGATGATATCCACGCCTTACGTTCCAACTAATATTATATAATTACACGAAACTTTCTGAGATGTATTTACACATAAGTCTAATGAATGAATGTTGCTATATATACCCGATTATTGCCACGGGAACAATGAGAATGCGGATTTTACTGTGGAGTATGTACTTAAAAAATCAGAATTGTCGTATATATATTGTGGGTCTGTCTTACAAATTGTACTTACCTATTTAAGCTAAATGATATTCTTCTTTTATAAAGAGTACGTTTTATTAATTTGAAATAACTTCATTGTCTCGTCCTAAAACATATTATTATCTATTAATTAATGACTAATAATATTACTTTTTCATTGAGGAGTTCTCTTATTCTATTTTTTATAAAAGACGTAGTTAGACAAATAAATGGGATAGCGTATTTGTTATAGAAAACAATTTAAACTATAGCCATAAAGAACGAACTATTCATTGGCTATCGATATGAGATATCGTTTCGACATAAGTGTTTTTGTTACGAACTTTCTAAATGAACGCTATAAATTCCTTTTATTGCTGAAAACTGTTAAGGTTTGGTGAGCATTATTTTATGCTGCAAAATATATTCTATTTAAAGAAAAAAATGCCTTCTCTACTAATATCTTTAGCTATTGAAATTGTAACGAAAAAAAATCATGTTGTCTATGTACCTATCTATTACTCTCTTGCAAATAAAAGACTCATATGGTACTAATAAAATTTATAGATAGTCCTGACCTTTTTCTTCGTTGATTCGTTTATACCCGAAATTCTTACTTAAAATTAATAGGGTATGCAAGTGTAACAGCATACTTGAATATATTTCTACTTCCTAACAACCCTAAATTTAGTTACGAACAACTGTCCAGTCATCCTCTTTGATACTATAAAATCTATTTTATAGTATCTATTTCAACATGAAACAGACAGAACATGCTTTTCAGTACACTTTAATTGAATTAAACACGGTTGCCTGAACCGACTCTCATTCGTATGGGACTGAAGGAACCATTGTTCCGAATCACAAGGGCAAGATTGTATAAGACCCCAATTTTCGGTACACCATTCTTCAGTATTGTAAGGGCTGAGTATAATATATTAATAGTGTAATTACAATGGAGGGACCGGCTAATGGTGTGGTAATGTGCTGTCTTTCATTGTTAGAGGCACCTGTAATTAATGTATTTAGTTAAGTAGTTCGGAGTGATGTTAGACCGGATTATATTTATATGGCTGTAATTATTTACTCGGGTGGTAAACGTTTATCACTATTAATAAGAGACATACCTTTTTAGAGAAGAAATATGTTTATGGACACCTTGGGAGAGCTGGATGGGTTATGTTGGGCTCGCCCGTTGAAATGCCAACTTAAACCTTTGGTGTTCCTTCAGACACCTTAGGCTTACGAGCCTGAGATTTGCCTACTTTTCACTAGACTTTATCATTGAATGGAATATGTATAAGAATAGCGGCGCGACAACCTAGTCGTAATACATATTATTACGCCTGCTTGTTACCGCACCTTGGTGAATCAGTTACTTGTTTTTGTTTTTCACGTATATTAATTAAAATAAGATATTATAGTATGTACTACTTTCTTACTAGTTTAACTTACGAATAAAATTATTAAAGAGCAATTGTTATAGATAGATAGACCGATTCAAAATTATATTGAATCAATAATGTTCTAAGTAGATACGTATTTTGCTACAAATTATATATAGGTATAAGGCATAAATTCTTCGATATTATGGACAATATTTTTAGTTAAAAAAAACCTTCAAGCATATTGTATTAAAAATAAAAGTTTCTTGTGAGTGTTAACTCTTTTATATCTAAAATCATTTGAACAAGGGACGGAGCGACATTATAGAAACGAGATTAAATCGGGCCGAACTGGAGTTACTGTTATTTTATTCATTGCGAAATTTTGTCGGATCACAAAGAAGTCTAATTTTGTCCACGTTACGCGTAGGTTTAAGGTAATTGTGGCTTATTGGACTGCTTTATTACGCTTTGTTCGGGAAATTTAACGAAGATTCATGATTTCCTTTCATAATAATTAATCTAATCTGTTTTTTAGAAAGTTAATTAAGGTGTAAATTATGTTTTGTGGGTAATTATGAGTGTAATTTAACCTGCCTTAGTAGGCTTTGTTTCATATATAACTAGCCACGCGGGTTTTAGGTTAAACCTTCCTCGGAATATTCCTCGCTAGTATACATATAAACCTCACTTTAAGATGTTGTAAATTGATATTTATTTTTGTAAAAAGTAAAAGCTTTGATTTTGTACTTTTACTAGTCATGACTTACTGATTTGTCAATGAATAAGCAGTGTGTTTCACAGTAAAATTGAATACCGACAACATAATAAAATTCTCCCCATGGCCTAGGCACGATGTACGAACAAAAAGTGTATGTTTTTAATCTAGGGCACTAGAGTTTTGTCAGCCTATTTTTTTCTGGATTTTCATATATTTTTCTCTTGCTTTGTAAACTATATTGAATAGTTTGACCTGTAGATATTTGCGCAGTTGGCACTCTATTGGAAATTTTATTGTCTGTGTTAGTTTATTAACGCTTGAATAAATTCATATATAGGTACAGTATACTAAGAGTCCTAAAACTTAACGAGTTGGACAAGTTAAGTTACTAAAAACATTTCTACTAACCGTATTGTGTAGGTACTATTTATACTAAAAAACTATGTTAATGAATACAAAAATGTATTACGATATTCCTAGGAGTAAAAAGACTAATGTACCAACATATTTAAAGACCATTTTATAAGCAAGGTACTCTTGAAGTAATCCATTTAACAACGCATAGCGGACTCTGCGAACAGTTCAAAGGCAATGCCCAATAACGTGAGCGTGGAAGGAAGCCAGTGCACAAAGATCGCAGCCGTCGCGGAATGCACATAACTCCACTTTGTCCAATATAACGCTACGTGACGAACGTGGCCTGCCCTTGCCGTTAAACTAAGGGCTTGAGCACACTGTTATAATATGGACTTTAAAAAAGATATAGAAGATTGGTATATGTATATGGTAGTTGAACAGTAGTTGAACAGGCGACAAGTAGAGGCGATTTATTATGGCGAGGCTAAAATATTGCTTGAAAACTCGTCTTAACTTCAAAAATATACGCAGAATAGGCGCACATAGTCGTCGAGTTGCGGACACTAGCTCGAGCCTACTACTACTACTACTATCAAAAATAAACTGTTTTCTTTTAATTAATTAATTTTTACTTTAAAATGTTGAAACAAGACTTGTTTTATTTACTAAATCGTCATACTAAGCTTACTTAATAAAAAGTAAATTAATAAATACTTAGTACTTTGTGATAATTATTACTTTGTGAAAGCAGGAATAACTCATATCCATCCACTAGTAATGACTGACATGTATGCTACTACATAATAAAATCCTTTTAATGCTATTTTATACATAAAATTCTATTAATACTTATTACACAGTTTCAAATTTGAACAGATACCAATGAACCTAATTTATTTTTTATTATTTTTTATCTTCTTCTATTTGACAAGCTTAAAATCTTTAAGTTAAGTTTTTTATAACAATTTGGGAAGTAAATAAACATAAAATTTTGTAGTTTCAATATAAAATAAACGAAAAATATTTTCTCATAAGACCTTGTGTTCTTGCCCTATAAGTTATGTTCACTTAGTACGGCACCCAAACCTATTAAACTACCCGCCATATTTAATAAAATCACCATTGCAATATGATAGGGACTTTCAATAGTATATAGTTATATAATCAATATAATATTTAAAAATAAGTTTTATACTATTAACAGACAAGTTTTATACATGCATATAAAGTGTATGGGTGTGAAAAGTATGTATAAAATACTTCTGTATTGAACTAAGACAAATTACCTACTGTTGTTTCCATATAATTTAGCAGTAATAAGCCATATCCTTCGAAAATAAATATGAATTAATATACGTATCACTTACAGGACAGGAAGGAACTAGGTATTATTATTCATAATAATATTAAATTAAAAAAAAAACCCCTGACAGGCAGACACGTCAAACTTATAAAAGTTGTTGTTTTTGTGATGTACAAGTCATAACCTTTTATTTGATACCCCACTTAAGCATATTTGCAGAAACTTGGTTTTTCTTCCCCACTTTAACTTAAACTTAACTTTTAAACGGCTCAATCGATTTTCATCAAACATTTCTAAGTACACTCGCCCGTAAAACACCTGTAACACAAAAAAAACTTAATTGAAATTGGTTCATTCGTTCGGGAGCTATGATATCTCAGACAGACAGACACATCAAACTTATAACACCCCTCCCCTCCCCTCTTCCCCTCTCCTCCCCTTTTTGTGTCGAGGTTTAAAAATATATTCTCTGTATATACGATTATTTAATTATGCATAGGTATATTTTTCTACGACTTACTACTATTACTGTGAAGTAAAAAATTATAATAATACTTATTTCTATTTATTAATTGGGTTACGAAGTGAAAGCTACCGGTAATACCTGGAGACACTGGACAAAGACCGGAATAAAGGAGCTTTGTAGAAACTCTCTGCTCTATCGAGGTAACAATACTTAAATTTAATTCTTGACCAGATATACAAATATCTCGTTAAAGATTTAAAGTACATGTGATAAAGTTAATGATAATAATAAAATAAACCGTTTATTTCTTACAGTTGAATTGAATTTACTGCCAATAATTTTATATAATAGCACCGACTACTCAACAAGTTCACAATATTTATCCTTTGTATCGTAAATAGTAAAAGTTTCGTAGCCTGTTTTAGCTGACCTAAAAACAAGACCTAGTATTGTACAAAGTTTTCTTCTTAACGTGTTTCTGCTGCTATGTACGTTAGTTTGCAACTTTATCTGAATAATAAATAAAATGCTTACAAAACTTAAGAGCACTGCATATTCTGGAGAAGGATTTAACTATGTCATTATTTGTATAAAATATTACGAGCTGGCGTGCGTGTCGAGGTGGTAAAAGCATATATAAATTTTATAAAAGCGTATATAACGTTGTTCTTAAGTCAAAACTATCTGTAAAATTTTTAAGCTTCGATTTATATGGATATTTTAGTATAAAGTTTCAATTTGTGACACTGAAAACTTTAATGAATAGACAAAATACGCGATTCATTAATTAGCGTTAATATCTTCAAACTTTTTAAGTTGTTTTGCTTTTAGAAAATTCAATTTACATCACAAATAAATAAAGACCTAATACATAAAGAAAGTGTTATCATGAATTAGCGTTCTTAATATTTTCTTTAAAGTTTAAGCCCGTTTAACTAAAGAAGCTTGTATTTCTTAAAGCTTAAAGCTTGTATTTCCTTTTATTTTCTCAATCTATCGGTCTATCGTAGGAAGTAGCGCATAACGAATACCTTCTGGTGTCATTAGCTGCAGTTCCCGGGAGATTGAAAATTTAACGACTATGATTTTCTTTGCAGTGTCGTCCGTTCCTGTTAATATTGCTTTTGACGTTTAAAACTTCAGTATTAATAGCACTAGGTATCTAGACATTTTGCGTATAAGTAACTAGGTAGGTACTTATTTATAGGTATAAAAGATTTAAATTGGGTTTTAAAGAACAATATTTTGTAGCTTAAATTGCCTTTAAAGTTTATTATAATGTACCGATTTTTGTTTGATGTTAAAATGGGCAACTGTGCTTCAAAATGCGTTGCCTGATTATAAAATATTTATAAATATTGCGTTATTGTATTCAATACTATAAGTTTATGAATTCACATTTGTTTAATGTTTATATTTTATTTTTGTTATAACGTACTTAGCCAGAATGATATTATCGAAGTCACCAATTTTTCCGCAATGAACTGGCAACATATTTGCAATTTTTCCGTTATTGACCGGAGATGACCTGCAGGCTCGTTTTAGCTGTCCTAAAAAAGTAATGAATGATTTTGAAGTCTTTAGAAAGTCCTATTTAACAATCCAGATATACTGCTTTATTATTAATCTTTTATATGTGAATGTATTTTATGAAATACTTACCAAACTCCTAGCTTATGTATTTTTTCGAACGCCCTGTGTACTATCGTCAAATTTGTCTCGGAAGATTGTAATATAAAAGAGATTAGCTGTCGTGTAACGTATCTTGAAGAAAATTTATTCATATTCTGAACATGATGCCGAGACAACGTGTGAGCTAGGAAATTAATAATATCCTCTCAATATCCTATAAGGCATTGGTAAGAGTCCACCGTAACATATGCATTTAAAAGAGGCTTCTTAGTGAGATATTTCACGTGAATCGATGCATAATTTTTACACTCAAGTATCCTAGTGTCAAGGGTTGGTCACAGACGGACTAAATTCCATTAGTGAGTTCTGGACGATGGCCAACGTTGAAAGTATAACCAACATAGATATGAAATTTGGTATGAAGTAATAAAAAATGGAATATCTGTTGTACTATGGCTTCTTCTGTCTACACAATGTTTTAACTAAATTAAAAAATATTTATTATAATAAAGTATGGAAATAATTGATGCTGGAAATTTGAAAACACGTTAAAAAAATAGTCTGACTGAATAAGCGTGTAGTATAATTTCTACTTATATTGCGTCACTTACAATAATAAAATAATAAAATATCCTAGCAATAAATTACACACAGAATATTAAACGTATTCTCGTATCCGTTAAATATTCTTTGACATCTTTTAGTCCGCCTACCCTCAAATTAAAAACCGTTGTTAATTTCATGAAACGAACTAACAAGGAAATCATAACTTTATATTTCTGCTTTAAAATTGTCACATCATGTACTCTAGACTTCAGGATTCGTGTGAAATTTTAGAGACAAAAAATGAATACGAGGTTTTTTGGCAACGGATAGGTACTTTAAAAATAAAAGATTATGCTGTGTTCTCGTAATAAAGTAATATATTGTTGACATTTGGATTTATTGCCGGTTTTAGTCACTGAATGTTCGACCATCTACTGTTTTATTAGTCAGATAAAGAGTTTTGCTATTTTGTAGATACTACTTAGTACTGGACGATAAAACATTAATTTCACATGAATTTATCAAGTATACAATTCACCGATTGGTTTAAAAATTTGCATGTATTAGGTATAACTCGCAGATTAGCTTTGTTACATACACTTATCTCCTAATACATTTAAATTATTAATTGTGGCAGTAGAAGTCGACTTTTACAGACAAAATACATTTTTCCTATTTTTCAATTCTCACACTTGACAAACTTCGCATATATTTTACAACATCGACAGTTCCGACCAAACTTTAGCAGTGAGATCATAAAGTTTTCGCAAACAACGGAGTGCGATAGCAAACAAATATTCATTTATTCACTGCAATCTTTCATGTGGGGGCTACAAAATGCATCGAAGACTAGCTCAGAACGAACAGTATCGCGATTCAAACTCGTTTTTGAATTATGTATGAGATGAGATATCCTCAATCTGTCGCATTAAACCGATTTATTGTGACCCTTCCCTCGTTCGATGATCTGTATATTTTATTTGTAGAGATATTTTCTCACGGGTCATACGAAGTTGGCTGATAAAGACATGTATTTTCGTTAAAGTTTGACAAATGTCCCTAACAGTTTCTATCGTTGAAGATAAGCTTATGTGCTGGGATACTTCGAACTTCGGTCAGCGAAAACTGATATATGTGTTTCGTTATCTCTTTTCGTAAATAAGTATAATTTGTCACCAAAACAAAAGAAAGTTTTTGTGTAAAAATATTTATTTCTCTATCTCTATCCATATGAAACAATTCCCTCATTAAGTTTAATATAAAATGCACAGTCATTGTTTTTCTAATAGGTATGTTAATTATAATGATTATTACTGTGAAGTTGTTTGTCCCTTTTTCGACAACAAAACGACATGAATTTACATATAAATGGTTAATGGGTTGGAAAGTGATAAAAACTCCTTTTATGCTCAAAGCTATGCTGCTCCCAAATATTTGAGAAAAGAACAATACCTATACGCCTACTCCCTACGTATAGTTAAAAAAACCCTTTTCTGAAATACGTGAGAATAAGTTTAAAAACTTGCATTACATATTTTTGTTTACATTTGTATTATTATATTGCATGGTAATCGAAGAAAAATGTTTTTTAATATATGTTTCAAATGATCTACTTATACTTATTTAAAGTATAAGTCACTTATTTAAAGGACTTACAAGCAGTCTAAGCTAGTCTACTAAGCTGCATATACTACAAGCTAAATATTTGTAATGTGAGTGTATATTGGACCTGAATCCCTATTCACTAGCTCGGTTTGATTCCGATGGCAATGTGATGTGACCCAATTAGAATCGTTGCCTGTGACATACGCCGACATACGTAGCTAGGTATGCAAAAGCTTTTTAAACTTAATTATGACTCCGTTCCATATAAAAATGTTTTGTTTGAGTTTTTTCAATGAAATGTCAAGTAGCAGTTTTAATGATAACGAGGTATTGGTGGTTTTTTGAGTGGTTTTATTATCTGTAAATGTCATTGTAACTGTCGACATGTTTGGAAAATTATTTGTTTCTATTATAGATTTTCATGAAATTTAATTTGTATTGGAAAAAAGCGTTTTATTCTATATTGTACGCCCACGCAAAAATCTCTGCATGAATGCAGTTATTTCACAAGTTTAGACCCTGGACTGACACATCTAAAAATTTTGTTTGCCGCAACCAAATTGATAAATAACTCTGTCGTAGATCGAGTGATAATTCCTAAATCATTATGACTTTTTCACGCTTAGAACGATATCACAATCACCCTCAAAGTTTTTATCATAATTCGGATGAGGCAGTTGTTGTTAAGATGTCTATAATCCTATGATGTTCTTAATAAAGTTAAGGCAGCTTTGCGCGCCGTGACTTGACATACAAGCGAGGCATTAGTGCGGCACTTAATATTAATTTTATGTGCTCCAACAAACTTGACGAGGTTATTGCGTTGTGAAAATCATTTTACAGCCGTGAAGATCGGTTAGTGCGAGTTTGTTTTTGAGTCGTTCCATTAAATTGTGTTAGTTTAGTTTTTAAAGGGTTATCTATATTGACTCTTTTGTCTACGAATCCTTTATACTAAAGTATAATAATAAAAAAATATTATTCGTGACAATCATCTAATACGAATATAAAGAGTTAATGGATGCCATTATTTTGGATAATAAAGCCATAACTGGGCTTTTATACATAACAATACAGAAAACACGTGATATTAAATAAAGTAAGCATAATTTTCTAAATCAGTCCAAACGATCGAAGCTTCTGATATTAAAATCATAAAAAAACACAAATTTTCGGAACTCCTCTTCTGAAATCAGATAAAAATATTAAAACAACTATAAACTGGACAATATACATCAATGACATTTATATTGTTACATAAACGTGCATTTTTTATAGGAAATATAAAGTTCCTTAAGACTGACACAGTACGATACTATCATTACGATAATGTTACCTTTCACGAAGGGAAAAGATAACGACTTAATACAAAATTGGTGAAACCAAACCGCGCTTAAACGATGCAATAATTTCTTCCAAACTCTTACCATAAATCTTTCCCAGCTATAAAATTGCATGCTTATTAAAAGTTTCACCCCTTAATTGTGGATCTGAAAGCTCGATCCTTATTACAGGGGAAACGACCCAAAGGTCACTAAGTTCCATTTATGCCAGGCCCTATTATCCCTTCAGAACATATTGCTGTTATTAGTTGACCTTTAATGGAAATCTCATCGATATAAAAAGTTATTACGGTAATAAGACTTCAGTATATCATCGTTTTATAGGGTTTCGTTGGATGGATTGTATTTTGTTGAATCAGGTATGATAACGAAATTATCTCACGTGAATAGAGAGCAATATTGATCATTTCGATTATATAAAGACCGTGGAGGAAATATTTCATATTTTTCCTAAAAGATTTTACGAGGTCGAAGTGGAATATCCATATAGATGCTCACACGAGCATATTCGGGGTGGGTTTTGAACACGTATAAGTAGTGAGGTGAAGCTCCTCGTTCACTTGATCGGTCGTCTACATTTATGCTTAGACTGAAATTCATGAACTATCGCGAAATGTTTCTGAAGCTTTCTTTTGTTAGAATTTTCTATACTCATTTTGATAAAGGGTTATTGAACTTACGATGAAACTTAAAACTACGAGTACAGATCGATCATAATAAATACGATATACTATTTTGCGTTTTAATACAGTTTGAAGAATAAATGTAAAAATTGTTTTGTGCTTTTAATATATCGATTTTATATTATGATTATTTATAGTTTTTAAAAAGACAGTTGTAATTAAAAAGTGACTGCTCAGGAGTTTAGAGCTCGAGTGTGACGTCGACAATTGTACTTAAGCCTAATGAAGAACTTCAATTTAATTGTTCCGCCGTTCCGCATCTCAAGGGTGCATTCTTGCCGAACTGACAAAGGGAATAGCAAATAGTACGTAGGGTTGTAATTTTTAGTAAAGAATCTTTGCATACCTGACTGGAATGCTTTCCTGAGATATCCGATCATGTATACATAGTTCAAAATTTAAATTCTGATTATAATTTCAATGTGAAACGAATTCAATTAATTTAAACAATTTTTGCTTACTTTGTAAAGTTATAATATTACTCATTATAATATTACCCAGCTTTTGAAAGAGTTCGCTCATCACAACAGAATATTATGTTTTTGTTTAAATGATGGACAACATATTTGTAGCGATTGCGAGCCGTGGCCAGAAAATTTTAGCAGGAAAATTTCATTATCCGTAGCTTTATCAAATAACCCGTGTAATGACTCCGCTGTTGCATTTTCATTTTACTAACTCGAATTTAGTAAATATCTATTTTGATAACAAAATAATTCAGGCTGGAGAGAATTTTCAAAGTATATTCAAGTAAAGTAAAAATGTTATAAAACATATTCAAATAAAAGGACGAAAAAATGATCGTGAAATAGTCTTCAACCATAGAAATTTTAACTTAAGATATTTTTACTTTTGTGCTAGTCTGTACTATGAACGCTAATTGTAGCAGCATTGAGCATAAACTATAGAAAGTTTATCGAAATAAAATAAAATATGGAATAAATAAAGACAAACAAGAGTTTTGAGATAGCAAAGCTCGGAGCAAATTTGTTAAGAAGCGTCTCAACAACAGAGGGTACTTACATTATTCTCAAGCGCCTTAAGACGGGAAATATTACGTCAAAGTTTAATATTATATCTATAAGACTTTAACAAGAGTGAGTAAACATAGAACTGATGTTAATACCTTAATCGTGTAATAAAAATACAAAGAATTATATTAATTATGGTTATTAAGGGAATAAACGAAATAGAGTTACTAAGAGAAAATAACGAATGCCCATTTTCATTTGGCGTTTCAAGTCAAACTTTTGCTTTGAAACTACTTTTATAAACAGCAAATTACTTCTAAACATGCTGTAGCTGACCTATTTCACTTTTTAATTAACGTAAGTGGTGGTAAATAATTAGAATATCGGACGAACATTCGGAACGAGAACACGGTTATAACAGTTTTGGTAAAATGGTAACGTTCGTTTAGATTTGAATGCTTTGCTTATAGTTCGCTTTAATGGTTATTGGTTTTAACTATTGGAGATACCGATGGTAAATCAATAATACTATTAAAGTTTTAGTGTTAGTTTTATTTAATATATTTGTTTTGGACTGTTGGTCAGAATTTCTGTTTAAGAGCCAAATGCCCCAACGACTTTTCATTTATGAAATTAAATATTGAAACGCGTTGTCTTAAGTGTTTTTTTTATTTATACGATGTATAAATAAATAGAGTTTACAAGATTTAAGAAAATGATTTTCATAGAAAGTATTTATTAATAGGTTCTAACTTCTAAGACATAACTTTGAATACTTTTACGTTTTAGCGTTACCCAAAAAGTTATTAGACATTATTTAATTGATCATCGCAGCTACCTAAAATAATGTTCAAATAAAAACTTCATATCGAAGAGCAGTATCGTAAAATAACCGAAGTTCCACTTTCAGGGCATATGGTTTTTATAAAATTTATCTCTTTGATAAAATTTTATCGTATAATTTTATTAATAGAGAACGTGTCGGGCGCGATGTAAGCTGCAGGCTACGTTTTTTAAAATAGTTAAACTGAATTATTTTATATCCACCAATAATAAAACGAATAACTGCGTTGGTATTTGAATTCAACTCCGTTTAAAAGAAGCTTTGAAAAACTTTAAAGTTGTTATTTTATAAGAAATACAGTACAAGTGAGGCTTTAAGTTTTAGTTTTTATTTTAGCTCTGATAATAATTGACATTAAGATGCTTTTATTTCATTTAATTAGGACTAAGAATACTAATTGAACTGCATTTATTGTTCTAAAAGCAGAGGATAAGCTATTATATTACACTCGTTAATAAGGATTAATATAATAAACTTTAATAAAAATTGGCTTACAGTTAGATCCCACCATGGCTTAACTATATAGGAAACATTTTATCCAGATATTGCTAAGAGAACAAACACAACGCGGGTGAAACCGAGGGCAAAGTAAAGTCTACAATTTCGTTAAAATTGACATAATCAAAAAACACATCATGTTTTGAAAGTGGTAGGTACACTATATATTGAAAAATTACTTACTCATTTATACGTGATTTGGCTTGTTGAAACCTTTCGATGCGAATCAAGAACCTTCTTCAAAATAAGCACCATTATTGGAGGTACTCACTGGAATAATTTAATTGATATATAACCTTGAGTTCCATTTAAATAGATTCAGGATATAACAAGCTATTATAAGTTAAAGGTGTTGTAAAATTGCCAAAAGCCTTTAGTTTTATAAATCTCTTTTATGCTTTATTAAGACGGTCGGTGTCCAGTTATCCAACGAGCTTGTAACTCTTAATTGTACGTTAACATAAAGTTTTGTTTTTCTACGTTCAAACGTTGACAAAAGAAGGCAAATTATCACTTACATGGCTTGAATTATTATTACTATTGAATTTATATATAAATAAATAAAACGAAAGTCGACGCAATTAAACGAATTCATTTTTATAATTTACGAATGAGACTTTTTTGTTTTTACTTTGTTGGAATTTTTAAAATGTTTAATAAAATTTTTATTATGATTCCGCAATCCGCCAAATTCGATATTTAGATACTTTGCTAAACATTAACCTCCTTGCCATACGAGTATGTAAATAAATTTAATTACAATACACATTGTAACTGTGAAGGTTCATATATTCGTCCCGTTTACTCATCCTAGAAGTTTCTAGAAACCATACTGGACTAGAAAATAATAGGCATTAAATAAAATCTCGACCACTCCACGCTCACCGATCATCGACCCAATATTAATTGGATGATATTTGAAATCCGATCCGGGTTAACCGCCGAATAATAATCACATTATCTAAACTGGATAGCTAATGAAATGAGGGCTTTGTTAGAGGCTTAAAACCCTGAACATGTCATGAAGTAGAACTGAGAGTCGTTTATCAGAGGATGGTCGAGTAGCGCCGCGTAATTAAACGTTACATTGACACACTGCTAATTAGATCAGTGAGCTATCAACTGTGTCGGCGCTCACCGAACCGTATGTGTTTGATAGTATTTATAATGAATAAATGTATTTTGACGTCAGGAATAGTCTTTAAAATTTCGATTTACATCATTCGAGCGCTAGTTTTATTGAGTCAGAGCAACATGTTGATTGATAAAAATGTTGTAAATTAAAAAAATCCTCTTTAACAGTAAAGTTTTCTATGTTGCCCTCGTCAGTATTATAGAATTCTTGGGATATTTGATTGATAATCCACAATGTTATCCGTGAACACACATATAAAAGTGGTCAAAATGAAAAATCTCCTTAAATTAGGACACGGTCGATGAAAAGCACTTAGAATTTTCTTTTTGTAAATTGTTCTTTTCTTTACAGTGAACTTTTTCTTATGAGTTCCCTTAGGTCTTCATAATAAATTGTAGTTACTAATATGTATTAACTGTAAGCAAATTAATATAAAAAAAGTTGGCCAGGACCACGAGCAGTGTGTCTCTTACGAACATTGCCGTAGACAAGTGAATTAAAATGATAGGAACGGGGAACGAAGTCGAGATGTCAGCGATGTCACGTGATGGTCGGTTTGGAGACTTGTTCCTGTAACATTGCTGGAAATATCGCTTTCTACTCGACGAAGAGTTTCAACTTCAAGCTTTGCAGTTAAAGGAACTTAGAATGTTTGTACCTATTTTGTACCTATGGAGTGCTTGGTTGACTTGGCTTGTTTTTTTTTGTTCTACCAGATTAGTACAGTACAATAAATTCAACAGCAATATTTATTTATAACTACATATTTAAATAGAGGGTCTTTTATGGCGACTGCCGCTAGCGAAGAATATATCTTTAGTTAACAATTTTGACACAAATTAGGATGAAATATCACTCCAAGATACGAAAACAAAGTTCATGATTAGTGCTACTAAGAACACTGTCTGTAACTTTCCATTGTATTGTTCACTGCACCATTTGGTAGTAGATAAGGTGTGATGCATTAAGCAGGCGCGGTCGAAACAAACAATTCGTTATCAACACCACGCCCAGAACTTGCCAACTAAGGCGAGGATGTCTGTTCAATCAAATGTATATTGTGATATTCTATACAATATAGCAATTGTATTTATAATGAGCATCATATTATATTAGGGTAGGTCCAAGACCTACGTTAAAGTCATAGACAAAAATGTTTAATTCAGTAAGTTATATAATATCACTTGGACATAATTGGACATTATTGTAATATAATAATTTAACAATATTGAGTGTAGATGTAAGTACACTAGCTTAATAAATTTAACAGATATAAATATTTTATATACATTAAAGGTATTTAAGGTTCAAAGTTCTTTTGAAAGTCAGCTATCTAAATTGCTACACAATTGTACAACAATAATCTGCAATTCGTCTAGACTTCTGTACATAGAAATAGTAACTCGGATCTCAGCGATGATCGCTGGTTAACGTCTTGCTTTGTTCTCGTTCCTTTGACTATTTATTTGCTGTTCAAGGATAAAAGAGTCTAAATTTTGCTATGGTAATCTCTGAAATGGTTGGACCGATCTGTTTTTTATAGCTGATTTAATAAGGAGTAATTTAGGCTAGTTTTATTTTAGAAAAATAAATTAATGTTACAATAACCAAGTACTGTCCATACCGCCTCTGTGCCGTCATAATTATCACGGCACAGAGGCGGTATGGACAGTACTTATCGTCATAAAATAATTCTTACCCACCACGTTTATAACCAACCATTGTGTTGATGACTTATCTAGTGCAAAATAAATAAATAAAAAGGTTGGTTAAAAATAGATATAAGATCATGAATACAAGGAAAATAACACAAAAAAATCCCACCATCCAAATATCTTGACACACGACAATGCTATAATCACGAAGCAAATATCACAATTCCCATACAAACTTGAGTGTTGATCCAACAAAACACATCCATGAGATCCAGTTACCCACATTTTGTTATCTCCAGCTTATAACAGCGTCGTGTTATAAAACAAGTACGCGCCCTGAATGTAAATTGTACAACAGTTTCATGCTCCGCGTATTTCCTTGCATAAAATTGCTAATGCGATTCCCTTAGTCAATTACAAGTATCTTCGCTATGTAGCGGCCCTAGTTTTGTTAGGTTAATGTAAAATGTGTGTTGCCTACAAAATATTTACCTAACCAACTGTCTTGCAAAGCCATGTTTATTCTAAGACATTTTGTACAGTTTATTCCAGCAATTACGTAATTTACTTGGCAATTATATGTTTTGCGAGGTAAGGAAATAAAATATATTTTATACGGTTTAGGTGTAACTTAAAATGAAAATAACATTGCATTTTAAAGATGCTAAAAATTATATGAAGATAGACAAGAATGAGTAGTATTTAGAAAATAACGTTTAAGAAGCGTCGTAAGGTTTTCCAAGCATGGTAAGAATTTTTTATCCCGATAAAGATATTTTAGAAAGTACTTCATATCACTTTTAGAAGTGTGAACGGGGAATATTTGACGCCTTAATTATGAGGCTGGAGTGTGAAAGGTTCGAAGAATTTAATCAGCCCAACCGTTTTGATACAGGTGTTGAAATTCTCATGTCGACGCCTCATGATCGGCGAGGTGTCTTTTGTAATGTAAAAATAGAACACAATTTGTACAAGCTTCATGAGAAATGTTAAAAAAGATGTTTCTTTAAGTGAATACTTGAAGCTATGTGTTTCAGAACTTACGGTTTTTGAATTGAATATTTTAAATAAATGGCGGGTCATTTAATTTTATTTCTTTCAACACTAAGTTACACTTTAAACTTTAATTAGTAACATTAACATTTAATATATTTTTATAAATTTTAATTTTATCTATTCCCGATTTAATCTATGGTAAGAGCTTTAACATAACATGTGTTAATAGGTCTAAGAGAGGTTTACAATGAGTAAAGGTTATTAAATACGAGTTGTATTATAAACTAGAATTTAATGGCATCATAGATTGTTCTTCACTTTGTTAGAATGAATGAATCCTTAAAATTTAAATACGTATAAAACTATATAGCACTTGAGTCTTCATCGTCTTGAGTACCTTTCGTAGACAGTGAGGCAGCTTTCGGCTTATTATTAAGAGGTGCAAACATGCCTTCGTTGAATACCGTCTACATAATTATTTGTACAAAACGTCTCCTAATTGCATGCTCTGTCGACGACACCTCTATGCGCGCGTGACGGGTCCGGTATGAGATTAGTGTGGACTATGTAACAGACGATGTGAGATTATTTATAAGGAAACATCTATTAATATACCATTAATAGATGTTTCCTTATTAAGTCTAAAAACAAGAAGACAAATAAGAAAGGAAGAAAGAAACATTTAATATGTACATACAATAAACAATACTCAAGACACACAGTTAAGAAAAGAGAAAAAAACAATGTCGCCCCTGATAAATGTACATTAAAAACACAATCACGAGATTGTGTTCTGTCACGACCCAAATTTAGGATTGCTTGATGGCATTTTGATAACCGAATAAAATAAATAATAATAATAACAATGTATATCTAGGCAACACACAGACAAAATAAAATTGTGTATGATATCATTGATTCAGACATCAGATATAGTAATGTTCTATTTTTGGATACCTTAGAAACATCTAGTATAGGTACTGCACACACTGCATTCACGTTAACGCCTACATTGCAAAACTCGGCAATAGCATGTTCCCTCCATTTCTCGCTATAAGCTTATCACAAATCCCATACATCGGAGCCACGTTCAAGTTTATGGGACATTATGAAACAACGTTCCAACGGGACAGAGTAGCGAAACAATTTTGCCGCGATAGTTTGACACTTTACTACGTGTGCTGTAAAGTTGATGTATTTATCTATAAGTTTCAAGACATTATTGCCGAAGGGTATAACTTGTTGGAGGGTTTAGTCAAGTTATGAAATATTTATGAAACATTGAATTACGGAACCGTTTTTATGATATACCATATAAAAACACGAAAATGTTACCCACAATTCCCACATATGTAAGAGAAGAATAATAAATTAAAACAAACTCCTACCTTCCCGATAAAAATAAAATAAATCAACTAAATTATTAAAAATATACAGCGTGAATTTATATGTTACTACTTTGAAATACAAAAGGAAAAAATATTTCACCAACAATATTGCAACTTTCATACCCGAGTAGACATTAACAAAGAGCATAAAATATTTCGAAATTCGTGTTCCTTAAAAAAGAGCTAGCACAAATAAAATAAAAAGTGAAAAGGAGTAAACAAAAAGTATCTTTGAGAACATTTTAAAAGAATCCCGAATTGCGTTGGAGGCGTTTAATTTTATAAAGAAAAAACGGAAAGTTTTTCTTTTGTCCGACTCGAATTGAATGGCGAGTGAAATCTGTGACGACATGAATTCTAATTTAAATGAGCTGACGTCATTGTTATGAATTTTAACGACATTGTGTTATTTTCATTTCAGGTAATATATTCTATCTCTTCAGTCAAGTCATGTTTAGTAATTATAAAGAACATTATTATACTTATTATTTATACTTTGAAAGGTAAAGCATTATAATAATAAAAATTAAATAAGAACATTTTAAACATATTTATGTAACCTTTTTATATACCTATATAATTTAAAAGTTAGCTATCATTAAACATTGTTTTGTTGGCTGAAATGTGTAAAGTTTTTACGGTAGATATTTTTTTTAAAGCGTGGAAAGGAATTAGGATGAAACATCGAGAAATATAAGAAGCTACAGATAACGTCGTAAGCTTCGACGGAGCACGACTAAAGTATGAAACAATGAACTTTTGTCTCATTTCTTGTACTGCTAATCGGGACTTCTTTCGAGCGACGAGCAAACATCTATGTCGTGATGTTGGTTCCACTTCGCACCCTTACAGAAGCTTAAATTAAAAATGAACTTCTTATTTCGTATAGTTTTAAATAACTTTAAATACTCTATATGCATAGAGAAGAGGTCTTATGGAAAATCATGTATTGTTGAATTAAAAGTTAACAAAAATTTAAATTACATTTTTAGTATCTATATACTATAGTTACTCTTGTTGAATTAAACCAAGTTAAAATGAGAAGTTCCTAAATTATCCTAAATGAAATATTTGCTGAATTTTTAAATGAATATTTTATATCCATAATTCATTGAACTTTTAAACTTGAGATTATATGAATTATAGGAAGGAATAGTATTTACGTATTTAGAGCCCTACATCCGTATCAAAATTTCAATAATTTTTAACTTCTATTCTTTTGATATAAAACGAGATACAAAGTAGAACAGTGAAACCGCGTGGGGTCTCATATATCGTGGCGAGGATGTCGTAACTCTCAGTGATGGATTAGCGCTTTTCCGGCTTTTCAGCGGCCCCTAAATGGCCAATAGTCCCATGTGGAGTCTCGCGACGCTCCCGCACTTAGGTGATTGAAGCCCTGATATTTTGACTGTTCCTTCAAGTGTTTCGGTTACGTACTCCTGTTCAAAACTTTGGTATTGTGACAGTACTTTTGGTAAGTGCCATTTAGTTGCAGCCTTCGGAATATTTGGAAGTGGATTATTATAGTATATAGGGTTTATGAATATTTTTATTACCTTTTAATAAACTCTGCTATACTTGCGTTTTTTGAAACTACTAATAAAGATAAATGCTGTTTATGAAGCTGATTTTAAATTTTATAAATGTATAAAACATTTCAAACGTCGCTAATGAGCTCATATACCTATATTTATGGATGAGATATTTAACACATACGAGGATTTACATACTCATTGTTCCACTCCTATAAAAGAGAGAAATATTTAAGCATACAAGATGGCTGTTCTCAATTAATTCAAACAAATCTACTTCAAAAGTTCAACTCCTTAAAACATTTAATTTTAAATGTAAAATAACCAAATCTTAGATAATAAAATTCATTAAGAATTCCGAAAGTACAAGAGCTGTCGTGATAACAAGTTTCAATATTAATTTCCGCAAAAACTTAGCTTACACGATAAGGGCGAGATATAATTCCATTTTCCCTACTTTGTAACTTTCCCGGTACTTTCGTGCTTATTTATTTACTTTTGTATCCTTTTTTATATTTAAATAACGAACGTAAATAAAATATATTAGGTATATATATTTAATCCAGCAAACGTTGTTATTATAAGATGATATAATTGAATTATAAGTCCTATAATACTTTTAATTAGCTAAAGTCTCTGTTGTAAGGATTTATAAATTTCCCTTCTACAAAAAAGCATGCGAAAGAACGAACGATTGATCCAATGACTTATATTATTTTTACAAAAAATGTTCTTGAAAATGTATCATTAAGTACGTCTATAGCATGCCAGCTCTATTCCAAGTGCATTAACTAGATATTCAAATATAGATAAACACACCCACATTCAAATGTTCGCGTTAACGTTAGCTAAGTTCATGTAATCTATCGTTGATTCCGGCTCAAAGTCCGATGTGATCGCAGATTAGTTCAGTGCTGACTGTTATATTGTTTTAGATTAAATCTACCAACTTATGTTGGTTTGTAATGGATAAACTTCTAAGTGATACATTTATCAAGCGCTGATGATGATTACAAATAGCCGTGTAATGAGGTCCCCTGTGGCATTTGGGACTTGAGGTATTGTTTTGGTAATCATGAGGTACCTAACTACATTATAGACGTGTTCATTATTATACTGTTGTTATTCAACGATATAGATAGAGTTAATGACAAACAATATAGAGTTTATAAAAATTCTATTATTTTTATTATTCTAAATAAAGATGAATTGTCAAAATGTAAATATGTACGTTCATAACTAAGCAATGACTGTAATAAGAAATTATGTTTTACGCTTACATAATACTGGCCGCGTTCCGTGGTTTAACACGCAATTATGCATGTATGATGCACTTAAAACTATCTCTTGAATAATTCTATCTGATAAAAAAACCGCATGAAAATCGGTTGCGTAGTTTTAAAGACTTAAGCATACGGATTAAGGAGAGACAGAAGAAACCAACTTTGTTTTAGAGTATGTAATGATAATGATATAGTTAGTATGAAATTAAAAAAAATGCGTTGAGAAGGTAGTATATAAATGTATTCCTACTATACACATCACTTATGTTGAAGGAATATCCTTTCAAATTAAGTAACTTTATACCAAACTTGTACTAAACAATAACAAGGACTTGTATTATGAATAAAAACATAAGACATTTCCTCAATAAGTAATGAGAATATAAAACCATCGGTGTACCGAAAATAGAAATGTTTAAGCATTTCTTAGTAAGTTAGTGAGGATCTTGAGGAAATAGAGGCGTAGTTTCCTTCAGTCCGGGCGGTCGTCACGCTACACCTCGCTCGAGTTATTTACGTCTGTGAATATTTTTATGTTCCCTAATCGCAAACAGAACTTAGGAAACTGGCAATGTTAAACATTTATACGTACACTGGTGGGAATCTCAAACTGTTTGAATAGACTATGTAGGTACATATCATAAAATTAATGAAAAGAATATGATACAATATTTAGTCTAAACTTAGATAAGAATTTAGTGAATTTCTAAGAGATTTGACGTAGATATTGTAGTATATCACATAGTCGTTGTACTCCTTATAATTTTCGTTCAGTAGGAAAAAAGGTATCCAATGTTTATACATACTATAATTTACCTACGTATATTCAATAGCTTTTACATGATAGTGTTACAAACACTCAATCTCAAGTATATTGAAAAATTATGCATTTATAACATGAATAACCTTGTAGCATTTAAATACACAAATTGCTGACTATAAGAGTATTCTTACGCTTGCATTTAAGTATATTATTCACCGCATTGTAATGATATCATAATGAAGCCAGCTATTATTATATGTACAATACATTACCCCTTTGTTCTCTTACAAAATATATACTAGCAGCAAAACATTTATCTCATTAGCTTGCGAAAACAATTAAAACATTCGCACATGGAAACGGGAAAAGCAAATGAAACTCATAATGATATTGTTTTGCCATTTTGAATTGTCAATTTATTTACTGCATATTCATGAAAGGAAAACGAATTTTGTATCCGTTATTGTTTATGTTTGAGTACTGATTAACTCTTTTTCATTTGACTATGCTATTTATCAACGCCTAAATAGATTACTGTATTTAACGAATTTCAACTTATAATTAACTGATCAGTTACACTGTATCGAGTTACGATATTACCAATTTAATCATGATTATTCATTTAATATGCCACCTTTTTATTGACAAAGACTAAATTGAAATTTTGACAATTATTGGTGGTATAGTTTTAATTCACATCTTACTAATATGGAATCACTCTTTATAACTATGGATGTTTGGATGTTTTTTTATTCTTTCACATAGAAAGAACTAAATGGATTTGTTTGAAATATGGCATACAGCTTGATTAGACCATAGGCACATAACACATACGATCCTTTGTACCCCGACGGATGGTTAGTAGATTATCGAATTGACACATTACAGCATATCCAAAATTGTTGTAAATCAAATTATTAAATCTTACCTGACACGAGATTTCCCACAGGAATTCCAGCAATAAGTCCCCACAATCAATAAAATCACGCGTGAAGTCACATTGTCGGAACTTAACCAACGAATGGAGGACTGATTTATTCGGCGTCCCTTGCCAATATCTTAGACGGCTGATTAAATTCCTTAGAGTTACGGCCGGAGTCAAACGTCGTAAGTTTGCGACGATTAGTGTATAATTTCATTGGCAACTCGGGGGCTATGACTGCAAGCCTCACATGTTATTAACTTTAGCTATGAAAACAGCTTAATTAAGTTAAAGCATTATTCCCAACTAATGCGTTGGTGTAAGAAGATTTGAATAGCTGTTTTGAAGAAAGTTTTAATATGTATGAAATATTTATGATGCATGTACGTTGTAACATATAAAATACTGAGCGTTTTATTTTAAAAACATTGACCTTCTACTTGAAACCCCGCGAGTGTTGGTTTTGTACGCGACACAAGAACGTCAATTATCGACGTATCCCATAGGAAATATACGAATCAAATATGAGCGAAGAGAAAAACCATTTCATATGAACGGTTATAAAATTTCACAAAAACAAAATGAACAAGGGCGGGGCGACACGATTAATTATCACACATCGCTTGGGATTTGAACCCGAAACAATGTACTGTAGCTGTGAATATTTCCGCGAAAATGGACGTTATTTGATGATACTTATCGTTGTGAACTTTATTTATTCATTTTGCACTGCGTGGCGATAATTCGTTTTGCATTTGATGAAACGTATCGACAAATGTGTTAAAACTATAAGTGATTGAGAGTGATATCAATTTTTTAGGAATAAAATTTGAAGTCAATCCTTACTCATATTTTAGATACGCACGTTTGTGAGCATGTATGAATGCTTTTGATAAATTGTTGGTCCTTATTAACTTGATTGAAATCGGCATAGCATGCATTTAGATTAATCTCTAAATTAACACATAGAATACTTTTGTCCAGGTTTTGCTATGGGATTGGCTCTAGAGAAACTATTAAGTACACTCCGTCTCGGTGCTTAATAAAAAAAATATATAAGAAAAAATGATTTTTCAGAAAAAAAAACTACAACCTTTTTGATGTCTCTGCCGACTACACAAAAGATGTAACTCCATTTTCTAACATTTCACGCTTATAAAAACAAAAGCCTTCTAATAACAGGAGCGATATATGTTACAAATGACCACGGCCGGGACTAAGGGATACACACGCAATTTATCCCAAATAAGGCTGAATACAGGAGATGTTTTTGCCATTTGCGTAATGCGTAAATAAATGCGAGTAATAATTAAACAGAGGACTGACGCGGGACTAATTGCAATAAACCCACTGGCTCTATGATTTTTTTTTGTTCTGTATCCGCGCTGTGGAGTTATGAGGGTTTATGCGTATATGTTTACGGTTTCACACTTTAAGCCTTCCAGTAATTAAATTTTACTTCTAAATTGAAGTAGAGTTACATATGTATAGGTGTATTTTTATTTCTAAATACGACTCAAGTGAATAATGGTTTCATTCTGATTTTTGGTATTTGTGTTTGTTAAGGTAGTAGAACAATCTGACTATCGCAGAACGGACGAACGGATAGAGTCTTAGTAATAAGGTTTTTAAACAAAACCGCGTTCACAATGGGCATACATTTTAAAAACTGTACCAACAAAAACAGTTGCCACTTTTAAATCTTTATTTATTTATTTAAAAAAATCCTTCAACAAAAATTCACTGTACATAGTAAAATATATGACATAGTTGACAATAGTTTTTATGATTTTTTTTATAAAAGGATATAGCATGCGTTCAACATAATACCTATTTGTTCAGACAGCATATTTCATTAAAATGAATTAGTTAAATATACAAAAAATATAAATATTACAGACAGAAAATAAAAATAAATTACATCGACAGCAATAAATCAGCAAATTTACAAGCCTAATATTGAAAAGCGATAAAATCTTATATCTATAATAGTAATATAATATATCCAATGCCTATGTTGGAAGAATTTTATAATTATAATAAAAATAATTTCATAAATTCAACATATAAAGTGTGTACTTTATAATTATAGTAAAATAAAATAAATGTCTATAACTTACATGATGTCTCGTTATCTTATAGTAGTTACTGTAATGAAATTAAATAACCTTATATTTTGCATTTTCTAGAAACTGAAGCCACTGTTTGATCGTTAGTCTCCGTCATGTGAAGCTGAGTCACTAAATAAATAGTGTTTCCAAGCAATGAACCATTATCGACGTGGACGGTATCTCCTATAAATCATATTGTTATTTTACAAGAATATTTTATAGAGAAGCTCTATATCTCTTATAGTTATAGTTACTTTTAAATTAATAAATGAATTAATATGTAGATTATTTTCTACCGGAAATGTAAAATTAATTTCATTAATAAAGCTGGCGAGATATAATTTGTCAATTTGCCTCAATTATGAATCTTTTTTGTCCTCTTTATTAATTCTTAATTAGTATTTTGTGCTTTATTCGTTTCTTAATGAAGGTTTTGTAATGATACAAATAAATGTGTCTAAGTAAGGAGTTGATGTTATTAAAGGAAAAAGATTAAGATAAAGTATTATTTCAGTAAAATCGTCGGTGGTACATTATAGGTGGGCTTCTATTGTTAAGGTCATCTCATAATGTTCAAGGGACTAGGAATAAATGGATTATTCGAAAACGTTCACCAGAGAATGTTTGAGAGCGATCCTTTGAGTTCTTTACAGATTTAATGGTATGAGAATCCGAAATATTCAAATAAAAGATTAAATGGGACGATGTTTAAATAAACGATGTATTCGTTCCATATTTTGTGATATGAATAACATTTGGAATGTTAATTTTTATTTTTGTAAATAACTAGCTACGAACTGTGGTTTCACATGCATTCTTGTAATGGAATACTTTAAGTATTTCATTACAAGAATGCATGCAATCATTTTTCCCTATTTTAAAAGTCGGCAACGAAGTCATTACGCACTTAGTTTAGCGATTGTTTATGGGCAGAGGTGGTAACTTACCATAAGGCCAACCTGCTGCTCCGTTACCTATTATCATAAATATAAAAGGGTAGAATACTTTATGTCGCCTACGGATAGTAAGAGCTCTACAGCGCTGAAAGAATTCAAATCGTTCCAATAATAACGGCGCCTATTCAATGCAAAAGCAAACAATCATATTATCTTTACTCTAAATAATATAAGTATAGATATTTTTAAGCATATATATTATTATGACAAGTTTGCAACGCCCGTGTACAGCGCGATTATTATTTTATACTTTGGTCAAAAATGTTGTTTTATCAAAATAAACTTATAAATCAGATTGCAATATTACAGAAAAAAAACATTAGTATTATTGCAATTCCTTTATTTCACCCTAACCTTTCCTCAAGCATGAGATCGAAATGATACCATGCCGAAGTATCACTTTTTTCGAACGAAATATGTTTATTTTGTCTATTCTTAGCAGACACTCCGAAACGTCAAATAAAAGAAAAGCTGTCATTTTACGGCACCGTGAGCACTTGACAAGGGCCCGTGTTCCCGCCATTCTTTAACCGAAGATGTCATAAGGCAACAATAAATATATCATTCTGGAATATTAGCTTGCTTTTTTCTGAAGTAGGCATATATAATAGAACTTGGTTCAGAAATAATCAGCAAAAATTGATGTGTATTAAATAAATTGATTAGTATTGGCATTCAGATTTTTAGTTGATTCAGTTTTTTTTAATGTTTTCTAAACACATTCGCATACAAATTGTAATCAAAATAATAATATGTACTTTAAGATCTTTGCAATCTATCTTATTTGACATATATTTAAAGAATTTACGAAACGTTTTATAACAAATTAAAAGTTAATTGCTAAAGTAGAAACGGCAAAATTATAGGTTATTTTATTATTCAAGTTAAAATACCTCATAGTAAATTGTAATTCCTTAAAATGAACGAAATTTTCCGTAGCATTCTTAATGCCTCCGTACTTAAAATTACAATAAACCTTTGATGATGACGTTAAATACAGTCGTAATATAAAAAGCTTACTTCGTCTTACTTTGAATTTAACCAGACTCCCTTTAGGAAAATATGGATTTATTATTAACATTTTAAATGATTCAACTTAAATTGGATTTTATTAAAATGGTCTATATTCTATAACAATTAAAAAACACGATAAAAATTTATGAAATTATGTCGTTATTATAAAATTATGCTCGTGACGTGTATATTCTTAACCTACCTTTATACATAGAATTTCATTTTCTTTTTTCATTCGTATAAAGTCTATTTTTCCACTTCTTATTTAATATAAATAAAACAAGATAAACAAGAAGATATGCAAATATTTTTTACAAAAGTAAACGAGACAAGTTCGACCACAAAACGGGAAACATTCTCCGTTCTCGAGTGGTGCTTTAAGACCTCTCTAATAGGGATCGTTACAGCTTGGTAAGGGTCGAAAGGGCTCTTCACGCAGTCTGCGTGCCCTAGTTTTAAATTCAGAAAACGCGAATATACGCAGCAAATATATGAGTGCCTTTTGACTTGCGCTATCTTAGATTGTCGTCTATACATATATTTTGTAAGAAATAGGTTATCACTATTAAGTATTATTCTGGATTCAAAGCTTTAAAGTATTATTTATATAGTAGTATGGAGTTATATGCGGCATCTGCGCAATACTTGACACTTTTTTTTCTTTTTTGTTTTTTTTTTTTGTTAAAAATGTAGTAGAGCTAAACCTTATGGAATATATTATCCAGATTCAGACACTTCCCTCCCCCACTACTGTCACATATAAGTACATATGTATACTTGATTTATTTACAATATTAGTTACCGAAAAACCACAGAGAAAAATTTAACAAGTCAAAAGTCACTTCATCCCTTTACATATCCGTTTCTTTAACATCATTAAGAACAACAAAAGAGCAATGCACAAGACCTAGTTTTGAATAAGCTTTCGAATTAAAAAGTCACCCAATTAAGCCCAAACGTGTTCTCGAAATCGCTAACTAGCGTCGCGTATAGCGAATTAGGTTAATTTCATTTTAGCATTCGCATTTCGGTCGCATTATATATCAGGTGCTGGCAGTGCTCGTCATGCATATTTAAGAGATTCTGCATAAATCCGTGTGTTCAGCCCCACATGCTTTATGCAATTGTTATTTTGGTAACGCAATAATACTGGATATTATTATGAGTATGATAAGATAACAGCGAAATTCATCCATATGCTCTGAACTAATTTCGGTGCGGCATTCATTTGACCAAATTACTGGGTAACTTTTATCTAGCTAATGAAAATGTGTATTGTGTATTCTTTATAGACAATCTATTTTTAATAACGTATTATGAAAATCATTATCAGATTGATTCTACAACACTTTAATTTCTAGAAATAAATTAAATGAAAACGTTACGCATTCTGTTGACAGTAAAATTGGAAATTACGTGTGAGCATTAAATAAACATATAAGACTTTTTCGATAGATTGTTCAATCGTCACATATCACAAACGAAATGTAATTTCCTGCTAGTTATCTTTCTATCATCTGTACCTATGTTCTGACGAAATCTGTCTAATTTCTAATCCAGTAGAAAGCCCAGACGAAAATAAATGAAAACGTGAGAAATCCATTAGGCCGCCGGATAAGCTTTGAGATGCGAATCTTGGCTAATAATATTTAATTTTTCGCAGAGATATTTCTTTGTTGTATTTACCACGCAAATGCGTGTGACATCGATATTAAATGTTACATTTCATTTTGTATATCTCTGAGTAATGACTGATTTTTATTGTGAGAGTATAATTTAACATTAAATTAAATTGTTTTTTGTAATGGTTGCCTGGAAGCAATCGCTTTTTTTGCCAATTGATCAAATTATCAAAATGGTTATATTATTCTGTGTGTTTTTAGTTTAATTGTTTTTCAATTAACTGTTACTGCAATTTGTATTTATAACGTTTATATATTTTGTTAACATTTATGAATAAGATTGTTTTGAGATGTATTTCTCTTTTTAATTTGTAATCTTATTAAATTTAATTTGTATTCTTAAAGTTTTTAGACATCAATTTCAAAACCAGAGTAATTAACACTTAAATTTAAAATTTGACTTACTAGTAAATAACTCTTATTACTCAAAATTAACGTGAATAACAAATCAGTTTTATTATTATTTATACAAGCATATGATCCCAAGATCGTAAATAAATACGAAACTGACCATTTCAAGTAATCTTTAGATTCCACGAGAATAAACGTCAATGTTAGAAATATAAGAGAGCTATTTACTAATTTGCTAAAATATTTAACAACCTTCAGTAATAATAAGAACCTTCTCTGAGATAAACATCCGAGGAACTGTAAATAGGCTCAACCTACAACTTGAGTTTGAAGCAAGATCGTAATTGTGCGTGGCAAAAGACGTCTTAAATGCTTTGAAAATAAAGACGCAATTTGCTTGATCAAGTTTAAGGTTTCAAAAGGAATCTTGGTCGCTGTAAGGAAGACGAAACATTGTCGCTTCAATTTGTGTGGTTGGCGTCTGTCCAGCTCAGTACTACTCAATAACCTGTGAATGTTCAACTGTAAATGCTAAGGATAACTCACTATTTGAATGGACTAACTAAGGCTTGAGACAGACTCAAGTAATCAAATATTTAATTCTGTTTAAAATCACGTTTTCGAGAAATATAATTCAAGATTGACAAAAATTGCCGTAATAATACTACCTAACCCACGAAAAACATTTAATGTAAAAAATGCTCTCGATGCAGTCTTTCCATCGTAAAAAGTTTTGAGATCTCATAGAAGCTAAGTCCTATTCAAATTATTTTGTAGTTATAAATCAACATTTGGTAATTATATCAATAGTTTTCTTTAGATTATAATTATAGTGACTTGGCAATGCAACACAATTTACGCATGCGGTGTGTGTAACTTTCAACTCCTCTCCTTCCATTTATTGGTTATTTCCTTTTAAATAAAAAAAATATTGCGTGAGGAATTATTAAAATAATGTGTATTAACCCTAAGATGCTGATTGGACACTATTTACGTTGTGTCTGCCGTAAAGAAGGAATACTGAATGGAAATAAACAGCCCGTATCTCGTTACTAATAGGTTTTATTGACTTGATTTCTTACTATTTATAAAGCATGTTTAAAGTCATATAAACTAACTTTAATTTCGCAGTAATAATTAGTTTTATGTGATAAAATATGTTATACAAATCGCGGTCCGCTGTGTCCCTAAACACGTTATTAGCTACTTTAACGTAATTTAAAATACTCTCATAAATGAATGCTGTCATAAACCGAAGAAATCCTTTTAAATCCGACCTTCATAATCTCTTCAGTTTTATATATATCTTAAGATGAAAACCATTGAACGAAAATTATTCACGGAATAAAAAAAAACATGTCGTCTGTCATATACGAGTAAAAAGAAGTGCACGAACTAAATGCATCATAGTGTCGACCGCAGTACGTATTGTATGCTAATGGATGGGAGTGCTATTAATTTAGCTTTTAAAGGGACCGTAAGTCGATGAGAGAGATGTTTTACGCCGTATTCGAGTGTTAAAAATGCTTCTTTAGCATTCATACTTGAAAAATTTTTAACGAATTAAAAATTTATATTTTTTGTTTGATATTGTTGATTCTGAAAAAAGCGTTAGGTACGAATTATAAATCGTTTGTGACATATTTTAAGGGGAATATTACAAATTTTAATTATGCTAGCAATAAATATTTATAACAATGGAGCGAACCAATCTAAATTTCAATTCAGTATACTACAAAAATGGTTTTCGATAGATCAATTTGCTTTGTAACATTTGTTATGATTACTATACAAATAACATGTGGCCCGGTATCCATTAATTACTCAAATATTGAATTATGCTTGCATCTATTCACTTTTGAAATATTTATCTCGACTCTCGTCGGTTGCAATTGGTATTCTATTTTAAAACTGACGTTCTATCGAGTGACGAAAGCTTTGAAAAGTTGTATTGTTGTAGCTTGTCCTACGTATTGAAAATTTCACTGACCTATTTTCAGAGAACAATGAAAAAAAGCAAAATATGTAAAGAAATGTTTTGCAAAACTTATTTCACAATATACATACATATATGAAATATTAAACACCAAAATCAAATTTGTATTTTAACTTGGTTTATTAATAGGTGGATGGAAAACGCTTTTAATTTCCGCCATCTTATAATTATGACCGACGTTTAATTATAAGGTCCTTGCGGTAATGAAATAATTACTTTTACACAGATAGATGTTTATTTTCAAAAAATAATTAATTATTATTTCGTGTTGATTACTTTTTAACTGACTTCAAAAAAGGGGAGGTTTCTTAATTCGGTTATGACGTCGAATATTGTTATAAATGTTTTTTTGTAGAAGTATTTGAGGATCTATTTTTAAAGATGTATAAAAAAAGAATAGAATAAATGATAGGATGGGGAGTTAAGGTAGTCTATATACTTGTATAATTGTAATACCCACCGAAAAATCATCTATAACGTTTTGTAATATCGATATAGGTTTACATTGATTTGAAAGTGATATGGCTAATAGGTATTAAGCTGTAACAGGGTATTTCCTACTAGCGGGTACTGCAAGTTTGCTCAACTTCGTTTGTGTGTCGGCCTATTGACAATGGAGACACAGTTTGTAGTCGAGATCGGTTTCACGGTAGCAAATTGATTTCGTGTCACGACTATCGAAAATTTGAATTGCTTTTAACCTCAGTATGAAATAACTTTTCAGAGCTCTCTACGCGTGTATGGAATGATTGAAGTCGGGTCGAGTAAGCAATTTTGATACAAAAAATTGGGCTGGCTTCTGTCGAACTATTTTTAAGTCCTGTTCTATGTAAAAAAAACTTTTATGTGTTAGTAGTACAAGCTATTGTCAAAAACCGTAAAAATATGTCCAATGTTTGACGTAACACATGCATATTGAAATCACATATTTGTTAAGATGAATTCAATAATAAGCGACAGCCGTATATTTGGAGAATACTATATAGTACGAACCTCATATTGACCTTTAATATATTTGTTAATTAAAAAATGGTATTCAATAAGTGTATATAGTTTCTCTTAAGCTAGTATATTATCTTTTATTTTTAAAAGAGTAACAAGGAGAGTATCTTGCCAGCCCTTCCCAGAAAAAATTGCCTTCCAAATCGGTGGTTAATGTTGTGTAATACCATGACGATTCAAAAGTGTAGCCTATGTGTAGATATGTAAATAAAGATAGATTTACTTTGATTGCTTAACTATCAAGGAAATTAATGCTTCGCTTATCATAAACGTAGGGTTTGGCGTTTCTAACGCATCTATAAGCTACTATAGGATATTCTTTATCTTCTGATAGTAAGTATAATTATTATTACACTCAAGAAGTAGGTACAATAGGAAATGTTAATGGTCTTAAGATAACGCCGGACGATGTACACTTGCCAAGAGTGCAACTCCTCTGAATATAAATTTGCCGCTTGTCATCTCCTTATTGTGAGACAAAATATTATTATAATTAATGTTAACGGCCCCTTTTGTGCCCTATCGCGGTAGATGTGTTTCTGTTGCATTATATAAAATATACTAACAGGCATTATTTTCTGCTTGGTTGGGTTGAACATTAAATATCTTAATATATATATATATATAAATTACGTGTATCGTTTACGTTTAC
>DWAJ01000458.1:0-32780 GCA_018238005.1 Eurema mandarina
GAAATTCCCATGGGAACGGGAATTAGGGGGAAAATCCTTTTGTATGAAAAATCCAAACCGCTTAAGTTAGACGCTTAAAATTTGGCATGCCTTACCTTAGTAAACTTAAAGCTTAGTTGCAACAGGATATTGCAAAATGTCTACGGAAACGGGAGTTAGTGAGGGTCAAAGTTTATATGCAAATCCACGCGGACGGAGTCGCGGGCAACAGCTAGTTAATATACAAACATAATATTACCACTGGGTAACTCATACTGATGAGTCTACCATTATAAAGAAGTAATGTTAGTGAAATTGTAGGAGCTATTTATTCTCTGAACCTACTAAACCATTTTTTTAATTAATTTACCAATAAAAGCTTACCACATTATTTGTGAATGTCAAAGTACTAAGACGTACCATGTTACGTATTCACTCTGAAAAAATCAAATTAAATAGAATCGTGTATGGTATTTGAATAATATAAATACTTCTCATTAGGAATGTAACCTTAATTAGGTACTTGCCCATTATCCCCATTATTTCGTGGGCTCAAACCTCATTATTTTCTGCTTCATTGTTCAAAACTGAAAACATTTTATAAACAAAATTCTCAATATATATTTTTTTATTTAAGAAATTATTATTTGTAATTTTGGTTGGCAACAGAAAGTTAAGAATTATGTACGAATCAAAATATTTTTGTTAGCAATGGCCTCAATAATACTGGAATATAAACACCATTTTACTCAGATATATGCATAAATAAAACGAGAAATACATTTAAAATAAACTACCACTGTCCCACGTTATTGTTCCTTCGTATCGATTTATTAGTAACCTTGTTTATTTAAATTTATTTGTTCGTTCATTCTATAAACCTTTTTACATGCTGTATCCTTTTTTAAGAAGAAAAATTACATAACCTGCATTTGATGATAATTTATAAATATGGATAATGTGAATGTTTGACAGATTAACAGACATACAGACCAACTTTCGCATTTATAATATTAATACGGCTAACTCAGCAACAAAGGTGATTATTCTGGCAGATTCAACTGTACTGGCCAGGAGAGTAGAAGGTTTAATTTCAATACGAATACTGTCCGACAAAATGGCCGCGCTGCAAGCCCTAAACAGCTACACCGTCAACTCGGGACTAATACCTTACCCTGGAGTACCTTAAACTAAATAAAATTAGCCACACCAACGATATAACCTTGCAATGGATCAAGAGCCACAGCGGCTCGAGAGGCAATGAGGATAGGACATGATTGCGATGGGACCTGAGCCCATAGTACCAATCCCCTTTGCATACTTACGAACAATAGTAAACAAACGAACGAGAAACCACCACATTCTATAATGGCCGCCACGAGTGACCTGGAAGCCAAACAAAACATTAAACTCACGAAGCCAGTATAGGCCGAAATAATAGCGGACAAGGCTTCCAGGCCCCACCTGATAGCGTTCTGTAAAAAAGTAGCAAAGGCTTCAAATAAAAGGAATAATACAAGGTGACATACTTAAAATACTTTTACAATTAAAACATAACTGCTAAACTGTACGAATAATTAATTTATATTTTAATGTAATGGTATATACTGTTTAAATAAATAACGAATTGTAGGTAATAAGAATGTAATGTAGTGTAGTGAAATTGTAAAAATAATGTTATACATAAATATTAATGTAAATGGTAATCAAATAAGTGGAAACATGTAAAAAAAAGACAGGCCAAGGAAGCAATACTTGAAAACGGACTGACCAGGCGTCTTCGACAACTGACCAAACGGCAACTACTCACGGCTACCGTTGCCATCACAGGGCATGGCTCTTTCAATAAACACCTTTTTATTTTAGGAATCACCGACAGCCCTCTCTACAGATCTTACACAAGAGGAGATGAAACAGTGGCACATGTGCTCCTACACTGCCCTGCAACTGTGTATCGCTCCGGGAGATGACCAGCAGCGTAAATAAGCCGCTGGCGTTCTTCAATGAGTTAGGGTGGATCGATTAAAATGCCCACCCTCACGCTAAAACCACGCCTTGACGTAGAGTTGCGGATATCAGCCCGTGATACCATACCGTACCATAACTCAGCAACAATTACTCCTACTAACAAGGGATATTGCTTTGCCGATGTAAATATAATATTCAATACACGTGTGAGTTCAACCACTGTGGCACGAGTACGCGGGACAAAGAGCGCATAACGAGGGAATTCAATCATGAGCCTGATACAAAAAACATCACCGACCGGGAATACCTGTATACATTTTTTTAAATCGCATTATAAGAATACTTAGACATCTTAAAGCTCAGCTGCAATAAAATAATAGAATAATTACTACTTTAAAAAAGGCCAAATTCAAAGTTACTAGAAAAACAAGATTGAAAAATTCGCCTAAATCCATGCATATAGAAATATTTAACGCAATCAATTATATCTGCCTCGATAACCGTCTACTTTGATTCAATTATATTGTCATATTTTATTTTCAAACGCGAAATAATTCTAGATTTTTTTTGCGTTTATTCGTAAATATACCTATAGAAATTAAAACGCAAGTCGTGTTGAGTAAACGATATCTTACTTCATTTCTGTTATTGATAATTAAAATTTGATTATAAATTAATTTGTACTTTGATTCAATATTTCGCCCCCAGAAAATGAGTTCCATACAAAATCGTGTCGTGATAATTCTTGTGCTCAGTACAAAATTTAAACAATCTCTTTTAAGCGGTGGCCCTAAAAACCCTTTTAGAAAAGCACATCAATCCTTGTCACGCCTGTAGACTCCGGCACGTGCAAATAAAAGGTCCATCCTCTCCAATAATTAAATCATTAATGTAGTGGTAAACAACGTGAATAGATTTCACATATTGTCCTTGAATCGCATTAAGTAAGGTGACATGTTTTCGCATGAAACGTAGTTTGAAATTGATTATGACGCCATCGAATTTGCTGGTATGGTACATATTTTAATTTACATTAAGTTTAATGTCATACTTAAACGTACGTTGAAAATATAATTACATGATGTAGGCTTCATTATCAGTATACTTTTTTACCATGCTATATTATTAGATGTACAAAGTCTACCGTTTATTATTTTATATATTTTACATATAACTTTTGATATGTATATAGGAATATATGGAAACGTGAATACCATCAACTCGATAGTAGTTCGATTAAAAGTAAAAAAAACTATAATATCGATATGCTTAATTTGATTAAAGTTAGACAACTATCGCTCTATGGCTGAAGTTGTATTCTATGGTTGTGCGCCCGGTCTTCCATTTTAAACTTTTATAAATTTTATACGTTTTTAATACGAGAAATATAAAAAAATCGGCTCTCGAACTAAACTGTAAACAGCATCGGTCGACCTGACCAATCTAGTTTAAAAACTTTTTCGATCAAAATTTCATAAAAGGCTAACTCGTTGCTTTCGTGTAGCTAACTTGTTATAATTCTAATCACATGTATTCAGTTAAAGTAAATATTAATAAACTTTAACTGTTTTTTAATTGAAATCCAGACATATTCTTACTTAGTTTATCTATATATAGATGTATGAACTTATGGCTGTTTTGTTATTTTACGCGAAGCTGATGAATGGATTTAACTAATTATGTTAAACACGTAGCAAGATATCTAATCTTGGTTGGACTGGATTAAGACAGGATATTTTATCTCCCTAGAAACGGAAATTACACGAATTAAACCATAGAGCGCACTAGTGGATAATTGAAACCATTTACCATAATAATAAGTAAATATATTATTAATCTATTTGCTATTTATATGGATAGTCTGTTAGCACTGTTTTAAAAGAGTATTTATTCAACGGCATGATCAATTTTCAGAGAAATGATTACCATTTTCATCTTGTTTAATTAAAGGTATGTTATACACAATATTATGTCAATTATCGTGGTATTTATCACATTATTGGAAAGTAGAAAGAACAAAAATGTGTCGTATTTATAAAATTTCAGAGTATTAAATGCATGTAACTAATAATATCATATTAGGCCAATAATAGTATCAGGAGTTAATTTAAAACATGACAGCACATTGATTATTACTTAAACAATGTAATAATATTTTAATTAAAATTGTCATTTATAAATCTGAGTCTTCTATCTGAATAGCATTATGATGCATTCGCAATAAACTGTCGAAGTTTTATTTATAATTGCATTTTTTTTATTGATGATATAATTTTTTTAATTTAATACCATCATGAGAACCTCTCGCTGTTTCGGTAACTGGATGTTAGCGACCACCGTTACCACGAACAGTTCCAAAGCCTCACGAATGTCTTAAAAGGGGGCAAAGAGACGGAAAGATAAAAAATTACCTCCAGTGCTTCCACCTTCGCCGACGATTGCCTCGTCCGCCCCCTGTAAGGGTGATGGAACATCGGTGGGCTTTAGTCGGTATGGCACCTTTCGTGCGAGTCCGACGTGACCTCATCTAATCTTACCGACTCCTTCTCCCCCGACGAGGATGCGATATCCGTAACAGGATATCCCACTGTTAAAAAAAGCTGTAGTAGGGAGGTACCATCCCGGGCGAGCAGCCTAGATTCAGTCTTACATCCTGGCTCTAGCACCGACAAATAAACAGGAAGGTAAATATGATTATATCTTTATAATATCTAACATTAAACAGCACACATACAATATCTAACTCTGATTCGTTGTATTGTTGTCAAGTGTTATATTGTCATATAAATTACTCTCAATATGGATCCCAATCAGAGAGAGCAATCAGGATCCCCAGCATGATTCAATGTAGACTCTGGTTACTATTAAACAATGTGTATAGACAACGTCTGGAGTAGATAAATATTGTATGTATATACCTAGATCTAGGAGAGAACTTCTGTACCTAACCGAGTCACTGGATCTAAGTTAAATATTATTATAATAAAAGACACAACTCATGTTTATTATAAGTTGTATACAATTTATGGAACATTCTCATCAAAGAACGTGCGTTCGTATCAGATCGGTAAAGCCGATTAAACTGATCAGTTAATAAAGTACCTTGTATACAGACATGAATACAAGAAAAGTCTTAGCCTAATATGTAAAGTGAAAGTTAAAAGAAAAGCGAGGAAAATTGTTTTTTTTAATGACGCGTATTTTTTATTATTAAGTTAAGAATTAAGAGACTTCTCTTCGAAACGAAAACTTCTATAACGTTTATGTAGTTTTAAAGTTATAAATGTTATTTTAAGGCTTACATTTTAAAATTAATTATTATTGATCAATCTAACGATTCATAATTTTCAAACGTCTTATTTACGTTTATTATAAAACACTCCACCTTTTCCATAAACTAAAACTGTTGTGTATTAGCAGGTGTTTTGAAGGCAAAGAGACTTAATGTTTAACAGAATCAAATATAGATGGCTCTGAAAGCAAAAGATAGCTCCATCGCGTAATATTGTGTGAAAGCCTGACTATACCCCAACCGTGAGCTTGAACTTTGTGTTCGCCTTAAGCGTTTTCATCGAAATTATGTAGATGTCCTCAATATGGGAATAGTTACTTAGCTTGTATTAATACATTTTAATTATTTTTTCTAAAAAAATGTTATGATGTAAAATTCTTATCACATTTTTAAACTAACAATAGAAAGAAGAAGAGTTAATTAGATTTTTGTGATCCTGAATCTATAGGATTTACGAATCTCTTTTATTTAATAACTCATCTATGTAACTTTCTACTAAAAGGTACATGTATGCAAGGTACATACAATCCAACAAAATCATAAACTGAACGTTAAGAAAAATAACGACAGTATATTAAAATACTGATTGTATTTATAGACGGCCCATTAATATTAATTTTATTACCTATATTGTTCAAGTCCCGTTAAAACAATATTATTAAATTTGCAACGCTGACAGATTGTATGCAAATCACGAGAGCAGTCAATATATTTCACGTCACTCACAGGCCAAGATAATTGTCTGTCATATGCATTCTATAGACAATAATGTTCTACGTGGTTCCATATGTAGCCCAAAGTGACGGTGTATTGTGAAAGTAATAAGCTGACAATTTGTTAAGAAATTATTAAAATATAATCGATGGAAAAATCTTGGTAGGTAAGTCAGGAAGGCACTCATATTTAAGTCCTCGTGTATTACTTTAAAAGATTTTGGTAGGCTATTTCGATCGTCATCTCAGTAGCTAAAATTACGAAATACGAATCTTCAGAATTTATTTAGAAGTGGTTAAAATGACTGTGGGCGTAATATGAAACAGTATAATAGTACATCAAAAAGACATGATTAAATCTTAATCTTGAAAATTATATAAATAAAGTAACAATAAAGAATAATGTTACGAAGCCAATGAACGCAATAAAATATAAATTTTTACTCTTTCAAATTCCCGCAGCTATTTGTATAGGAATGATTATAATTATCCAGACGCAGCCATCGCGGGGTTTTATTTACGATGAAGCTCAACAAATTGCTCATAGAATCCTTCGGTTTATATTCGTAGAAGCCACTTTGTTCAAATACGTAAACCTTCTCGTATATTTCGTTTACTGTATTTTGTATTTCTTACTTTATTGGAGTAAAGTTACAGGGATAGAACTTATTTTATAAAGTCAATAGAGTAATATGTTTAATATGCGTGAAAATGTATATAAGTTAGATTTAGTGGCGGGTTGGTTAGATTTAGTTTCCGGACTTAATTTATTTTTTACTTTTTAATAAGTGTTTGTCTAATAGCTTTTTTAAATGATAAGGTTAATTGCTAAGTAAGCGATACGTTTATATAAAAAAAAATAGATTATTTAGTGTTAACAAGAATTTTTCAAATTTCGAATACAGTCGTTAAAATATCATGTTCAAGAAATGGAACTACAGTAGTATTGGATTTCTCTTGGTTAAATTAAACACAAAAGTTCGGGCACCATCTTTTATTAGCAGAGCAGAAGTAAGTTAGTAAGACCGAATGACATCTCGCCATAGACACATTAATCATAGATTAATGGACAGAGTGAATATAGTATATACTCAACAAGTAGCTCCTGTACCTAACGCGTAACATGACTTTTTGAAAGTGAAAATTTAGAAGTTTCAAAGCCTATTTCGAAGGAAATTGAAAAGCTAAGCCAAACAAGACCAGGAAATTGTTGATGCGGAAATGAAAAATACTGTACAAAATGTTCTGAAAAGGTCTAACATTTGTAGCTTAGTATTTTGTATGACTTTACATATATATGTGTAAAGATATGTTTCATTGATTAGTCTTCAGATAGAGACTTAGGATTTAGAAAATAAAATATAGGTATTATTACTTATCGATCAAAGATGGAGTGAATGTTTGGAGTAAAGCTGGCTCAAGTTTTGAGCTAAACCACGAAATTGATCAACGATCTGAACAGACATAGATGAATCGAATCCTTATGTGTTCATATCGTCTTTAAACCTTTTATGACGAGTATTATATTATCTATTCTTATAATTCATATAAGAGTATATAATATTAGTGTTTTTTTTTGCATATAAATTGCGCAGTAACATGTTATTTTTCCTGCTCTGGTATAGCGTCTATGTAATTTATACATCTGTGCTTATATTGTAAAGATATTGTTCTGGACAATATTTGGCTGTACTATGCCGATTTATTAATTAAAATACCGGTTGTAATTGAAAGCTGTATTGTAAATGTTTTAAACTATATATATTACCCCCTAGAAACCGTGAACAGCTATCGTTGTGCTATTTTTTCATAATGTATTTAATATTTATAGGTACTTTAATATTTACCAGCGATAAGAATTCCCCGAAATTACCAAAAGACTAATTCACAGAACTATTTAGCAGAGATAGCATAGAAGTCTTACAAGGTAAATATAATAATATGACATCTCAAATGATCTCTCCAAATATTGTATTAAAACTCAATAATTACAATACAAAATGTATAATTACTTTAGCGCGGAACAGCAAAATTCCAATTTAAGTAGCAAAGTTATCACGATATTATCTAAATGATTTCGTGAATACATTTATGGGCCCTTTGTACTCTGTAATAACAATGGTCGTTATCCATTTTTACGGTTTCAAAGTCAAGCGAGGTCGGATAAAGGGAAACACCTGCATAAGCAATTTCGTCCCTTTTTAGTTAATGCCTCGATCATAAATAAAAGCGTGCTATAAATTAAGAAAATGTGTCTCCAGTACCTTATTTGATGGCTTGAGATTTTTGTCCTCAAATTTTATCGCAATAGCTATTTATTTTACGTTGAACATAATTTCAATTAATTGGTTTCGTCGGATCCAATCCTAGACTTTAGAAAATAGTTTTATTTCTGAAATGTCATCGCTCTGCAAAGATAACCTAATACTTATAGATGATAGTTGGTTACTTATTCGATAAATGTATGTTATTAATATCAATAGTTGTCACTAAGTCTTTATATGAGAGTTTTATTGTAGTGCAATAGATTTTAGAAGTCTTCAATAATACCTTTAACATTTTCAGGGATAAAGTCAACATAAAATAGTTTAATTTAAACAAATAGAGGTCTGGAGTGGGATCATCAGTTTAACGACATTTCCAAAACAGATTGGAACTTTACCGATTCAACATATTTATTTAAGCAAATACTAAGTTTTAAAATTGTTATATTTATCCGCTTAATGTACTAAGATAGACAGACACGATTAAATAAAGCTGTATGATAAGATTTCTTAACAATAATGTAATAACTGTAGTTAATAATAATATTATTTCATTCGTTTATTTCACTGAGCACTGTTTGACTTATGAGATCGTAGTTGGGAACCTAATACTTTATTCTCAGACATCTTAATGTATCTTGAATTGGGGTTTCTTAGTAAAATAATGTAGCGAAGTATCAACTTACTATTAGGTATTGTATTAAATGGTTGGGTATAAGCGAAACCGGTGACCGTTATCATTAATCATAATATATCAGCAAGAATTATGCTATGAGAGTATATGGGAAAAAGAAACTTTATACATATATCTTTATGTACCAAAACTATAGCTTTTATTTTATATCAAATGAATAAGAAATTCTTGTGTTATATAAATTTTTAATAATAATAAAAAAGAGATAGACATTTATTTTAATACTAGCTGTGCCCGCGACTTCGCCCACGTAGAAAAGTGACTTTAGCAGCATTTTTGATAATGCCTAACCCGCGCCAACAAACGTTCAGAAAGTTCAACGTGATTCTTTAAATTGCCATAATTTTTTTTATTTATCAACCGATTGACATGAATTAAACACTAAATGTTAAGTGAAGCTTACCACAATATAATATAATTGAAAACCCAATCTAGATAGGATAAGCCGTTTCTGAGATTAGCGTGCACAAATAAACAGACAAACAGACAAACAGACAAAAATTCAAAAAATCATTGTTTTGGGTTCTATTGCGTTTATAAAGGTCTACTATATATCATCTCATATATCTTCCATCCACAGACAGCGACTCGTTACGTTTTTATTATATGTCTAGATAGAAATGCTAAAGCCGTAAATGTTATTTTGTCTTTTATGCATGTAGGTGGCTTTATTATTTTGCAATAACTTGTTTGCTTATTTTATTAATTACAGTGCAATTTTGAAACTTTATCGTGTTTATTGATTAGATAAATCAACAGGATACACCGTTTAATTAAAGGAGTTATATATTATATTTAGTTTTAATAATAATACGCCCACCCTGTAAAAGGACACTACCTGAAGAATCTCGATATTTAACTTATGCTTGACGTCCCGAGACGGCTCATATAGTTTTCAACTAACAGTATTAGCTCTAAACAAAACATATCCGATAGGCTCGACTAACAAAAAATATGCGAAACATAATTTGTGTTGCGAAATGAAAAGCCGCGTATTGAAAACGCGGCTGAAATAACACTTCGTATCAAAGCTTCCATCAAAAAGTGTTTGAATAATGTATGTGTGTCAATATGGAATCGTCAACCGGAAAATCTATTTAAATGTATGCTGTAGCAGATTTGTTGGTGCGATATGTTGTTTGTGACAGTATTTCAACCCTAGCGAAAGGGCAATGTCGTAAAAGCACAGTTGGTGTTACATAAGAAAGTAGTGTATGGTGGAGAAGGTATATTAAGGGTAGGTACTAGTAATGTCCCGGGTATTTTTTACAAAGTTTTTTAATTTTATACTCAACATCTATAAAAAGTATTTTCAATTATTTTAAAGTGATGATTGAGGAAATGTAGCTGAAATTTGATATTTATTTAATCTTAATATTTTTTTATTAATATGAAAAAACTGTAATAGCGATCTTTTGTAATTTAATTCTACATACAGAAAATTAAAACCTTTCTGCTGCTACAACTTGAATATTAAATACTCAGACTGAGAAACGAGAAACTTATTAATTTTAAATCTCAAAAATGCCAATGAAAACGTAATATTGCAGATTCAAAACTGCCTTTACAAAACAGATAGCTTCTTTTAGTGTAACAAGGAAAACAAAGCAGCATTACCATATCATTTAGCAAACGGAATGCTCTATTTCATCTTGTTTGTATTCAGGGTATATCCCTGGATTTAGCGTCTTGCGTCCTCAGTGCCTAAATCATAAAAGAAATCTCACAATATACCACACGCTGAGTTATACATACCTAAGGCTTCTTGTCTTAATATTTCTCCCCGCAGGCTCCGGTGCTATGACTTGTAAGACGTTGTCATTAGATTTTTTATGATACACCGACATCTATCTACTATGGAAAAATTCAGAGGACAAAATGAGCTTTGCTTCTGTAGCACACAATTTTTGGTCCCTTTACTGTTTAAGTAGTTAAGGATGAAGATGTTATGTGTTATAGTATACATTGATTTATTTAATCATCTTAAGGTGAATGAATCTTGTGCACAAATATAAATATATAAGACGGATGATTATTCTATAACAATGATTGTCCTATTAAAATTATTACAGTTCATTGGTCCGATGAGTTCGTTAAAGGAAAAATTATATTCGTGAAAAGGTAATAAAATATCAAAAGGAGCAAACATACCTGAAGGTTGACGAACACAAGCAAAAATAATATGTTAATATCATGTTAAAAGAAAAAATAAGGTCCTTTGAAAGCAAAATGAATAAGCAACGGAAATTAAAACGACTTACGTTGACGCCATCTGCCGATGACATTTTGATGGGTTTCCTCATTTTTCTAAGTTTGCATAAATTGCCCCGCAATTATTAATTTTGCATAACAATATTTTTAAACTTTTTAATTTGTTTGAAAATGGGGCTCTTTAATAGCTTAAAATTATCATATATCATCTCAAATTTTCGGGAGTAAATCTAAATATTAATAAGGTTATAAGAAAATTGTTTTTCTCGCAAGAGGCTTCTCTATTTGGCTGTTCGTGGTTAATTGAAACGGAATGAAACCATACAGGCTTTCACTCGCAATCATTACGGATTCACGAGGGACACGGCTTTTCATAGTAGTGCGGGTGGAAAACAGTATTTTCAGTAGGCACTGTCCTTAGTCACGTATCAACCAATTCTCACTCGTGACTTGCGTGCAAAACTTCAAGTGAAAACCCATTGAGGATATCTATCCGTGGGTGAATAATGTAAGTTATAGCCTTTTCGTTCGATAATGTTTTCTATTTGAATCTGTTGGTTGCGCAAAATGATCAGACCATCTATAAAAACGACAACATTTTTTATAAAAAGAACACAAAATGTAAAATATTTTATTGGAAATGTTAAGACAACTACAAGAATTTTAGTTGGCCAACAACTCATCGAACGGGAGAAATTAATTGAAATGTAAAAAATATACAACTGCACCAATTAGTATGAAATTTTTATTAAGTTAAGTTTCCCGGTATAGTTTCGGTCGTTTATATTACATAATTTTTTCTAAAAAGTAAACAACGTAGTCTTCTTTAAAACTCTATATTAAACTCTATATTAAGTATATTTATTATAAATGTATGTAACTACTAGTGTATGTACTTATGTTTTAAATTTCTATTTAATCTACAAGAGTATAATAAAAATATTACCCTTATTTAATTGAAGTAGCTTTTTAAAAAGAATACAACCTCAATATTATAGTCTCTAAAGAACTTTATTAGGTGATTTTAGTAAAAAAAATACTAAAAACTTAATGAAATATAAAGCGAAGTCGGATTAAGTACTCGTATCTTAGCAATGGTTCAAGTAGGTTACCTCAATTTGTGGCTTACCGAGCTTGTGAGGTTAACCGTCCATTTTAAGAGGTTGTGCTAATGGAATTATATTTCCGTAATCCCTTGATTAAAAGACAGCTTATTCTAAGTAGATACGTATGCTCTGTGTAATGTTCATGGAACGAGGACGGTATAATCAACTCATGATTACATTACTGGAACGCTATAACCATATTATCTGTAGTAATAATGTTTAAAAGTAGTTTCATTATTGTCTTTATAATATGCTTGCAGTATTCTACTAGTTATATGATTGGAACTGCTGCGTTATTGCACCCGGGTGAAACTGGGCTAAAACGTTAGTAGGTACTATATAAATTAGCAATGCAAAAATTATGAAATGACTGCTACAGCAAGCATTTCTGGAATAAAAAGGCGTTGTGTATCGTGATTCGTATGCTTATTGACTTTATTTAAGTAAGTCAAGCAGTATTTTCAACTTTATATAGAAAAAAGATAGCACACCAGGTTTCGTTTCCTTAAACATAAACACGTAACAAACATTTATTTATAGTATGAAGTTTGTTCTAAGCTTCGCAGGTACAGAAAATTTACATATTTCACACTTTAATATGACCCAGTTTTGAACAAGTCGAAACAAAAAATGGAGGCAAGTAATTTCACGCTTGACTTCTAAAAAAGGGTCAAGACAGTCACTCGTAGAGAACTTTATTTAGGTTGTAGTAAAAAAATTGTCGGAAATTTTAGGGAAAAGTCAACGAGGGTGTCCAATTTAGTTGATATGCTTCGTAACATCCATTCTGATGTTCTCAGGTCATTTCCCAAATTGCTTCCGAGTCCATTGTTTTTGGCTGTACACTTATGTTCCCTTTACGTCTATGACAACTCTATAGCGCATTTATTGTGTAGCTGAATTGTAAAGCGTTATTAGTCAGTGCACCTGTACTAGTTTCGAAAGAAACAGATTACTCTTTTTATACAACATAGATATTATGCTATTCATTCAGCCAATACAATGAAGAAAATTAAAATTTGTTTTTGAATTTAATTACCTAAGAGTGGAAGGAATTTGGTATGAATATAGAATTTTACACGTGGAGGTTCACATCAATATAACCTTGACACATAATCTATGGTTTATTAATATCTTCTAAAATTTTAGAGAATTCTTCGAGGAAGAATAGCTATAATATAAAACACAATTTCATTATATCAATGAAAATTAAGAACAGAAAAAAATCAACAGTTCATATGAATTATACTAAAAATAAAACAAATAATTTATTTTATTATACCAGGAATCTTCTAAATGACGAAATTCTTAATACGTTTCTTAGAAATTATCTACAAGAATCGTGAACGCAATCATAATAATATTTTGCTCGTGAGAAATGGAGCTACATTACGAGACAATTTAGAGAGTGGGATAAAGTATGTAACATACGACAATTTGTTTTCTTTGTATGGTTCAGTTATTTCCGGGGATTTTATACGATCATAACCAGTAACGCGTAACACTATTATAGCTTATTCATCTATTGTGCGTATCAAACTGGTTTCTTTAAATTACGTACTCTGATATTACAAAACGGTACATTTTGCAATTTTTTTTAATTTGAAAAAAATTCAGATTTAGAGTTTACTTTTGGGACTATTGCACAATCGTGTTAGCCTTGCTTGGCTTGTTATATATTTATGAGTCATCTATAGTTAGATATAACAAGCTATAATCTATCAAGAAGTTCCACAGACCTGCTAATACAGATACTTCCTTAATGACTTTTTCCGCATTGTAGACTTCTGTGCGTGTCAGCTTTTCTTGTGAAACTAAGATTAGATTTCGATTTGGAAAAGGTTCGACTAGTATGACTTATGCAACAGCCCGATTACATACTTTTATTAATATATTTTTGTATGGAAACATCATGTAGATATTTTAAATTGTAAAGAATTTCAGCTTGGCTATTGTTTCTTTTAAAAAGTATTTTTAGCAATAGCTCTGTCGTATTTATATGTTGGCGTAAAGCATTAGCTTATTTCTTGCGAAACTAATATCAGATTTCGTCTTAAAAAGATTCGAACAAGTCAAATTACGCAATAGAATTGTATTATATTTATATTTATATTATATTTATCTTCATATTGTAACAATATCATTTTATTATGTGATATGCACCTCATATTAAAACTTATAACACGTCAATAGTACAAATTAGTCTCTACATTCCTAACTACGTCTAGAATGCTCAACTATACGAAGAATGTCTATAACAAACATTCAACTCCAGATATCTTTACTAAAACTTGTGCGCGGCACACGAGTTGCAAATATCTTAATCTAAGTTCTGTAACATCAAATGTTCGGACATGTCGAGTTTTCCAGTGAAACTGCTCGATGCAGCGTTTACAGTTTTGCTGACGCTACTTTTCTACAAGTTAAGATATGTATATTAAATTTAATACGATAATATTTTTCTACAGATTCCAATTTCATTAAATATATCCAATTTTATGCAGAAAAGTTTATTGTGAACCAAAACTGTTATTTTTTTAAATGGGGCCACATCTACTACAAATGAAATAAAATTAACAAACAGCTTTTATTGCCTATAAAAAGACGTTGGCCAATTTTATCGGGCCGTTTGCCAGTTATACAACAAAACATTAAGATTATTTTGTACTTATACAATAAATGTGTTATCAGTAATTATGCTCGTTATTCAGATTTATATGACTATGTCGAAAATCATCGTAGTACAAAAAAGGAATTAAATTAAAACTAATACAAGCGTACTATAAATAAAAGCATAGAATATTTTACAAAATACTAAATTTTTTACTTAATTTTTTGTTGTAGTTGCCCAGCAGAAATCATCAAATAACGAATACCCTCAATTTATTGGGAACAAGTACATATCTGTGTATGTCAGTATTTAATAATTATATACGACAATATAATTTTTTATATAATATTATTTACATAAATTCCAGACATAATTTTCAATAGAATTTTAACCATCTGCCAAAGTTGATAATCCAATATTATAATATTTGAAAGCTAATTCAATTAATCCTGGCTTTATCCAATAAAGGTTACGAGTTCAGTGCCTATTGTTCAGTAATACAAGACCTACGTCATACATGACGTTCATATCTCAGGTACTACAATGAGTAATTTGAAACTGAGTCTTCTATATTGAGTGAGTTCATTAAGGTAGTAATTATGAGTTTGTTGTTTTTAGGGTCTCCAATTAAGCAGAAGTAACGAATTTGTCCACACACTCATAAAGCTAGTGAAGGGAAAAGAGGAACAAAGAAAAAAATGCAATTTGAGATAAAGGGCATTTCAATATTCCTTCGGCGTTTCCACAATCCGAAATGCAATGACATTATTTGACGTTTTCATTGACCCAGCATCATGGCTCTATTACTTACAATATTATTATTTAAATATATACAAATGCCATTTAAAACCATATATTTATAATACATCCGTTCCGTATTTTTAACATGAAAGAGAGTTTTTGCGGGAGATAAATAAATACCCATACATCCCGATAATCTTTACCATTTATACAACAGCGTAAAGATAAAATTTACCGATTAAAAATATTTCACCTATTTTATACTGACATTACACTGAGATTGTACACGAGTCTTGCTCTATTTGCGATGAAAATGTACTTTGTAAGCAACCTAAGGTCAAGATAGCACTCAACATACAGTAGGTTAGTCAAGTCTCAGTTGAGTATAATATTTTCCGAGGCCTTTTGTTAAACTTTATGGAGCAATGCGTTAGTCGGGCGTGTTTTTCTGTTTTTGCAGTTTTACGAGGGCGTAGCTTGTACTGGTCTAACTATGTGTCTTTATTATAATATATACATTCGCAATGTTAATAAAATATATATCATTGTTGCATGTGTCATTTTCAGGTACATATTACCAACTAATTTTATTCGTACCTGTTACCTTATACCGTACACCTACTCTCTTTTTCCTAGAGGATTATTCAAAAAAAAGATTTATCGAAGTCGGATCAACAGTTATTGAATGACGCAATTATTATCACATAACACGAGAGTCCGATTTAGGCATTGAAGCATTTTTGTTCCTACAATTTAAATTTAGAATATTGTATTTTAAATGATGAATCCTAAACTAAACAAAAAATAACGATTGCGGTTGTTTTGTTCAAATATTTTATTTTATTACTTGAATCTCACCAGTCCAAGGTTCTGGTCTAACTTAGTTTCGTCTTCGATGAACTGTAGCTTCTATCTTTGCCTACAAATTCGGGTATTTATATTTAAACTTACGGATTCGGCTCTCGTTTATTATTCAAATCGCGTACAATCCTAACATTACATAGAATTCGTAGCATTTTAAAATTCAAGACATATTTTTAAACATATTTCTTTTAGACCAAGCATTTTATTTCTTTTGTTTTCTTGTGAAAAGTATGCAATTAAAGATTGAAATTGATCACGACAATTACTTTTTATTTAAATATTAGCTACCTGTAATACCTGTAATATTCGCACTTCAAGGATTATTCTGAAAAACTAATTATCGAAGTTGATTCATCCATTTACGGATTATGCACTCAGAAACACATTTGGTGATCCGACTTTATATTATAGAAGGTTGTTTTAACTCTAGAAATACAAGTAGTCTTAGGCATTAACTGAGGGTACTCCGGGATTCTTTTTCCAACGTACAGACTATATTTAATATAATATTTTTAATGAAATAAAAAGAAGTTTAAACCATGTATTATATTAAGGTTTTAACAGAAGTTGTTTCCGTAGTAAAGGTGTTATTATAAAAAAAAAACATCGCCGTTCCTTTATGCTATATATAAAGGTAATATTTATTTTTCCTGTGTATATTTACCAGCGTTCATGAGCTTAGCTTTCTGCAATATTGGACTTTTATGGAAACCGTGCGTAAAGGAAGTGTACAAACATATTATTATATGTGTTCGTAAATATTTTCATACGCAAAGTCATCTGGTTTAATAAACAGGAAGGTGTATTTATACATTATTATAAGTTTAATGTGCCTGCGTGTTTAATGTTGATATTGCCTTTTTGTGCTTGTGTAACAATCTGTTAACAATAATAAGGAACATGAGTCACTGGATAGTACTAGAATTATTTTATATTATAGAATTTTAAAAAGAAGTTAAAGAGTTTAGAAGTAATCTATACTATATTATATAAATATGTAGCGTGTGTTTGTTTGTTTGATCTTCTAACCTTTTTGTGTTCAATAGTCCGTTTATTAGGAAGGAAATTATGACCTTATTGCTAAGCTGCAGTTTTTGTCACGCAAGTTGTTGAAGTAGCAACTAGCTATTAAAATATTTCTATAACGTCTGCCAATAAACAAAATAACAATTTGTACATTGATTGTCGAAGCTGTACCTAGCTTGAGATAATATTGGCTACTCCATAATATTGGTTAACACAATAATGAGGAGCCATAAACGGTGAAGGAAGTACAGCACATGTGGCGGTGATCCGAAAAGTTAAACATATTACATCTGCTCGCGTCGCCCTAACGCGATTACGTTGCGATAAAACGCCGGCAATTGGAAGTGAGAACGTTGAATGAAGATAATATTATAATGTACTAGCGACCCGCCCCGGCTTCGGTCGCATATGTTATTCATGAATTATACTTATAAACCTACTTCTTGATTCACTCCATCTATTAAAAAATAACATACATAAGAGTATAGGGACACAGAAAGTGACTTTGTTTTATACTATGTAGTGATGTATCTAGTAACAAATTTTATAATACGTTATGATATTATTTAATTTATTCTTAAATTATTTAATTTAAAAGTACTCGACAACTTATTGGTAAATTCATCTTTCGTTGTACTATTTCATAATTTAGATTTTCGATATATTATAAGCCACATTTAAGCGTATCAAAAATTCGATCATGAACTTACCTTCACATTATTTTTATAGTTCACAATCTTTTAAATAATAAAGATCATTATTCTGATTTCTGAATTCTTGGAAATCTCAATTCGTAAATGTTAATTGAGAAAGAATGTGACAGCTTTAATTAATATAGTTGGAAGTTCTATGTATATTTATACAAATTTAAGTTCACAATATCGAAGGAAACTTTCACTACTTATAAGACATGATATTAAAATAATATGAAGTGTTACTATAGAAAGTGCAGTCATAAACTTCAGTAAAATTAATGTTCTCTAACTAATGTTAGACAGAGTATCAAAAATAACCAATGACATCTATCTAGATATAACTACAGTTATTATTATAAATTTGTATATCAATGTGCTATGAGTTTAATGTTATTTTAACGCTAATGAAATGTAAGCAGCCGGAAGGATAACCCGGGAAGTAGCCAACCGATTGGCATTTTAATGAGCTACCAAATTCTGTGTGATACGCTTAAAGGTTTTCTCATTTACCCAGCTTTGGTAATAAAATAAATCTAATATGGACGGACATGGGTTGTCTGTTATGACACCTTTTATTCATATACTACCCGCGTCCCGTGGTTTTACCTGTATTTATGCATGTATACCTATAAACCTTCCTCTTAAATCACTCTATTTGATAAAAGTCATGAAAAATGGTTGCGAAGTTTAAAAGAAAGCGACTTTGTTTTCTACTAAGTAATGAAATCTCGTCATTTGAAAATATATCATATAATAAAAAAATAGTAATCCCTTTTCTGTAAAATAATATATCAGCCGCGAATAAGCATATGTTTTTCAAATAGGCGTACTTTTCAATAGAAGAACAAATTTATCGAGTGCTCTTAAAGAAACACTTAATACTAAAAGGCACGTAACGAAATTGTACCTATATAAGCAAACAAAACGCTATTTATGTCTCCAATGTCTTTGTTGGCTCAAAAAACTTTACCGAACAAATTCAAGAGGAAACCGCACTGCAATATCTGGAATACCCAGGTCGAATTCTGAGACGCGTCAAATTTGAAACAAATTTCAAATTGTGTCTTCGAATAACCTGACGCCAGGAATTTTGCGAACGTAAACACAGTTGTTTCGTTGATACTAGCACATGTTAGCAGTTTCATTTTAATTCGAATTTAAAAAGAGAGTTTTTTTAATTTAACTGCAATTATTGTTATATATATCCTAATAAATCCATATCTAATGATGCTACTTAAACAAAATTTTACGAAACCTCCTCTTATGAATACTCTTAGAAATTTCATTTATATAATAAAGTATCACCCCTTAAGTATATTAAAGTAAGTGTACTTTTAGATATCATGGTTAATACTTTGAAACTTCAGGACCTATTCTAACTTCTGATAAAATAAACAAATAAAACAACCCAGTTTTGAAAGTATGCTTTTCATAACCTGTTTCTGAAGCCATAAGTGGCCGTAATAATAAGTTTTTCTCTATTCCATTTAATACAAAACTTCTAGCACTTAAAGAATAAAGAAGCGTCGCCTTTTGAAGCACTAACGTGTGTTTAATTTCAATGCTGTTTTAAGGTCGGTATATAAACTCGCGTGCACGGTGCGAGCGAGGCCTCAGGGTATAAACCTTTTATCGGCAACGAGTGTTGCTGTATACAAATCTCGGACGGATAATAAAACCAGAACACGTTTTCCTACTAATTTAACTTATACTGGTTCGCTGCTTCATTGATGAACGTGATAATTGGATGCGGTTGTATGCGAAATGACCTATCCTTGTCAGTTTTGTTTATACAAAGTCTAAAACTATAATTCCTTTTTCTATTAAAGGCTAGAAGGATACTACATGAAATATTGAAAAAACTATCGATATTTAAAAAATAATATAATTAATATAGATATAGACTTTAGAGGATAATGATAGCACTCAACTTGAGATACCTTGTGATGTAAATATGATTGCATGAGAACACATAGGGTATAAAATAATAGCTTAAACGCTGAAGTTTGTCAGAATGTATGTGTGGATTTTCCCACAAAAAGTACAAAATGGACTGGCTAAAGTTTGGAATGCAAGTAGATAAGACTTTCGAATAAAACTTAGAATACCGTACTGTTTATCAACAATGTTGTCACAGTGGGAGCGGAAACTTTGTCATTAAATCGATGTGACTAGTAAACAATAATAATAAATGAATTATAATAATCGATGACAGAATTTCAAAGAAAACTTACGGATAGCTACATTTCAATCAATTATGAATAAAGACTGAATAATTTTGAACAAAAGTCCAAAATGTTGACATTTTAACTCTTTGAGCACGATATTAGGTCATTTTTATGATGCAGTTGAAACAATACAGATTTTTCATTTAGATATAACATTTTTTGGCATTTATCTTTGATGCCGGCTGGAATTGTGCCCGGGCAGTGATTATGGAGCCTATACGTTTGTCAGAACTAAGCGTCTAATAGAAGAAAACCATTGTCTACTTATATCGAAAACAATAGCGATATATAATGGACAGCTTCGTATAAAAATTATGAATTCAATAGAGTATGGTTAGAATACGTTCTTACTTTATAATTCGAATTAGTAAATTGCGTACATTACGTTAAGAGACAAAAAATACAATTGAATGTAAAGTTAAGTGAATATATCCAAGAACATTTTTAATACTTACAGACTCCTATTCAAGTGTTTGTTTGTTTAACGGGGTGTAAATAGAATCGACCTAAATACGGTGATGAAATTGCGCACTGTTTTCAATAAATAAGGGAATTATAGTGTGATGTTCAATTTGTTTCACAAAGTGAGAAGCTGTGTCGGCCATAATCTGTTTATAAGCCTCTTTCAACGTGAAATTTTGATCAAAATTTAAGGCCAAGAAATTCTGAATAGTAAGTTGAATGGCGAAATTAGAACAATTTTATTGCGAACCTCAAATCTTAAGTTGTTTCGCTGGTTTTAATGAAATATCATATTAATGTTGCAAATCTGAAATGGAGTTTTAATGGTGCCGTAATAAGTTTATTGTTTTAAGGACTAATTTGTTTCGAAAAGGCTTTCTGTAAAATTTATATTTTATAAGTAGCCTGAGTTTTGCGTAGTGATATCATGATATGCTACGGATAGTATACGAGTATTACCTTTTATTTAGTAGCGGCTTTTAATAACAATGGCAACATATAAAACCATATTTGCGTATTTTACCAAACCATATTATTAACTATTTATAATGAAAAAATCATATATAATTTTCACTTTTTTTTTTAATTTTACCAACGTCATTTACACATATACCGTTCCTACATAAAAATACTATAGCCCTTATTAATGTTAAAGACGGTATTGCAAGCTTCAATTTTAAACCTATTTATTTCGCTCCGTTAAATTATGCCAAACTCTTTACGCTTCTCCTTTTATAGCATCCGATAGCTGATTAAAACTCGTTTTTTAAAATTCAGAAGCGAAACAGTGTATTTTTTGAAGAATTTGTAGCAGAAAGCAGCGGAATTGTTTGAAAGCTCGGCGAGCATTATTAAACTTGTTTTACGATAAAAAGGCTATAGTTACGTCTACTTATTCCACAAAATGTCCCTTGAATTTTTAGATACTGATTAAGAAAATTTAATTATTATTTTATATTATCAATAAGTACATATTCAATATAGCCGTTGTACCTATTGTCGTGAGATCAATGTTAATAAAAATATAGACATATAATTATATTTGTGTATTTCAGTCAACTAAAAAGGTTGCTGATTAAGAATTACAAAATCTATTACAAAAAAAAATCATAAACGAGTGTCGTAGTTTTGTAGGTAGACGAAATATTTTTATTTGTAAATTAATACAGGGAATTTAACCAATCAAGTCTTAGTGTTTGGATTTTTGGTAATTTTTCTGTGTTCGTCACATTTTGTAATCGGCTGTACAATTTAAAAGGCAGATCATGTGACAATAGTTTTAATTGCGATGCACCATTTCGTGCACTCTCCTCATTGTAGTAAAGTTCCGAAGTACCATAACTCAGCAGACCCAAAGTATTACTAATCGGAACACTATTAATTCTCCTTGGATGAGTATCCTGTCATTGGGAACTAATTCTGCCCGCGATTTATAGCAGTTTGAGAACGAAAAGTTTGTTACTGCATCGAAAGCTACGTATGTTGAAATGCGATTTCTCATTTTGAAATGCAATTATGATTTAGTATTACAGTCTGTTTTAAAAGTTATGACAACTTATTTGAGGCAGCATTGCTATTAGTACGATACGTAGGTCAAGAAGTGTTCTTAATGTATCGATATGAATGTTCACTATTTTCTCAAATTATTAGGTCTCCTGCATGTAATCAGACACCGATTTTATATTTTTTAGCTTGATACTTATCATAACATATATAGCTTTTAAATCGATATTATCCAGAAATCCCTTTTAATAGTTACCACTTTACTACAATCACACACTATACTGTTTTTAATACGTTCGTGGGAATGCAGCTTTACTATGCTTTAAGTATTATAGAAATTCCATATTAACAATTATCAGAGAACGGTTAGAGTAAACGAGAAACACGATATCACAGTTTATTTGCTTCATATAGACGACAATACGGATTCTGAGTACGCACTGCCCCAATAAAGTCGCCCGGAATTGCTTGCCAGGGTATTGATGATAATTCCTCTTTATATCCAATCGAAGGCAGGGCCGCATGGATAACAATTTCTCTATATTATTTTATTCGTAAGATATTGTGCCATTTCAAATAGAGATGTGCAATATTTGTTCAATTTGTTTGTCGTTCGTATATAATATCAAGAATAAAATATATAATATTATGTTAAATTGTAGATGGAAATGTGTAAATATACTACCTACTAATTTATTTTCAATTCACAATAATGTTTTCAGACAAAATATATTGATCTAGTCTTATCACTGAATCATTGGTCCAATGAACATAAAAAACATTACTTAAAATTATGTTAAAAATAAATAACAATTATGATAAATAAATACGCACAGGATTTGATTGCGTTGAACGACGATTTTTGGATTTATTTTAAAGTACTTTTTTTCTTATGAACAACATTACAATGTATTATATTGTACCAGTATGGTTATCAAAGTCCGTCTCTGTTGTAGAGGCGCCATTATTTGTCTGATATACGTATTTCTCTAACAAGATCCGTTTCGTGCGTATCTTGTTTCTAAGCTCAAGTAATGGAATCAGTATTTTTAATGGATCATTGCGAAGCGGTTAACTTAGAACAATAATGAGTTGCCTTTGTGAAAGGTGATACATTATTATAATTCCAACTTTGATACTACGTGTGATTAGAATAGAAATGGGGCATATTATTGAGGACTATCATTGCTGCTCATTTAATTATATACCATAATATATTATATATAAGGATTAAAAAAAAATACGTCACCATTACTGACGTCACTAATAGTATGATAATTATTCATGTTAGGTTTAAGCAAACTCAAAGTAGTGAATAGTATAATATGGACAACGTAATGCTGTCTCCAAAAACTCGAGCGCGACTGTCTTTTTTCTCAGACAATGCGGACGTATTTACAGTTACAAATTTACATGTACAACAGTTTTAGTTGGAATTCAAAATACATATAAGCATTTCTAGTGAAGTTCGTTACATTGGAATAAACTAACAAGATCGATTCATTAATTAAAGTTACAATTATTTTAATAATTATTTTGTCCATGTGCGCCGAAACATATTCAAGCAAACATATTAGAATGTCACGAAATTAAATCAATGTATGATGAGATAGTGTAGTGAAAAATGACGCGAAAGTGATCGAACGCAGATAATTCATTTTTGATAAGTTTACATTAACGTCGGCGGCAGGCAATTTATCTCTACGTAATTCGCCTAAAACGCTTATTGGCTGTCGTGGCCTACACGAAAATAACATGATTTATATCCGACCGCTTACTGTATAATGTATATATTAGTTTTATTTAATCTGTGCCGACTTATATTGGCGAGAATCTGTGCTATTTCGGGAGCTGTCAATACGATTTCTCGCATAACCGAAGTATTATTGTGCCTATGTGTGGAGGTCCAGGGGGGAGGCCTATGTGAGCAGAGGACGTCCAGCGGCTGAGACGACGACGACGACGACGATTGTGCCTATTATATCAATAAATTTGTTATTTCGGAAACGATTTATAAATCATAATATCTACAATAAATTACAGACACTTACGTGGTATGCCAATAATATTTTTAGATATGAACTATTAGATTACTGTTAGATATATATTAGATACAAAGAAGCTTCATGAGATGGCATAATCATGTTAATATGGCACAGTTAGGCTGTATTGACCATCCACAGAAAACCAGCGCCAAATAGAATCCTATAGGTGCATTGTGTTAGCTTTTTTTATATAACATAGGGGGTAAACGAGCAGGCAAGCCAACTTTTAGAAAGTGGTCATCGCCACCTATGAACACTCTTGGATCTTGACAGTTCAAAATGTTTACGCTGTCTTTTTGAAGCACTCTTGGTCGTAATGCATTGGTAATACCGCCTAATTACCGCGTAATGAGAGAACTGATTTCAAAAGGCTCGGTAAGTGGTAGCAACAGAGGCCCATTTCCCTGTGAAGCATGTCTCTATTCTTAACTTGCAACTCCCGCCATCAAGTAAATAAAAAAATAGATAACCAAAATCCAAAGCAAGATTCCATGAACGACAAGAGGCCATTAGCGGGTACTTTTATAGAGGTTAATACAATGGCCGAAATGCAGTCACTAATGGCCGTCGCGGGCTCTCCGCCACAATTATGTGCTTCGGCCGCCGCAGCGCGGTGTCCGTGTTTAGGGAACTACAACTAAAGCACTAAGCAATTTGCCAAACTCTAGCATGTGAAATGAACATTTAGTTTGATGGATATTTATAAATGTGTTGCATTCAGCGTTGATGTTTTCTACGTTATTTATGAACTTTATTAAAATGCATTACAATTACATATTAGTATTCGACAGCTCTTCATATTTTTAATATTTCAAAAGCTCACATTAAATAACCTCGTGGATTTTGAAAAGAAGAAGTATTGGGTGATAATAAAATAAAGTTAGTTAAACTTAAACCATTAATGTATTTAGGTGTATGAAAGGATATAAATATTATGAGAGTTGCAGTCAATATAACATAGAATTAAATAGAAAATAGTTTTACCCAAAGTAGTGACTGTTTATTAAATACATCCTTTTTTAATATCTTTGAACGTTTGAATAGTCTTTAGTCCCCAAAAGCAAGCTAATATAAATCAAACCAGTAGACTGTTCGCAAGTATCCTTTAAAGCTTTAACATAGATCTATGATTTTCCTAGCTGAAGGTTTCCAAAATGTTTCGGTATACAGGAAAGAAATCAAATAACACATACAGTGCTGTTTTTAGCGAGCCTTTGTTTGAAGTTGCAAGAAAAATGGTATGTTTTAAACAAGACACGTAGAAAACATGATAACTGTTTTTCGAATGCAACTGAAAAGTTAATTGCTTTGTCCGCAAACTGCAGGCCTTTTGTGAATAGTTAGGGTTGCGTACACACACAAATCGGCATTGTTTTATGACTTTGAGAGTCTTTTAACTAATGTCTGTCATGCCTACACAGTTAGACCAATTTTTTTAACTTTATATTGGTTAACTTTTATATTCTACAATAAAACTATTTTAAGGGACTGTGTTTTTGAAAAACAGCTAAAATATTAACGCAAATATACATGCAATTTTGTTACATACCTTACACTTATGTGCAATTATTTGCCCATATAATTTATCGCGAAACTCCGAAATAAAATATATTAATATAATTATTTTAAATGTCGTCTAGTATCTAGTAAGGTCAAAGTGACGACACCCCTATATGCTAATCCAGTCTGAAATATTCATAGCGTGAAATTCCGATACGTTGATCACTACGCGAATAAGCTCCACTCTGTTGTTCGGCGCCTAATGACGCAGCAGCATTGATAATAATACCCCGCTTGTGTAATCAGCACTCCCTTCTCCTATTTTTGATGAAAGCCAACTTATTGACACGATTTAATGAGGACTAGATATGTTTACGCAGTCTTAATACGATGTTTTTGTATGAATACTAAAAAGCTGCCTCGATTATCGAAAGAAAGTAGAACTAAGAAAATGATTTTTTCAATATACATAACGTACGAAAGATTTCGCAGAAAAATCCCATGTTAACAAGTCAATAAATATATAACCTATGCTTAAAATGGCCGTGAAATAATTTAGTGTTATGTGTTAAATAGCAACATACAGAACAAATTCGCGAATAAAACTTAGCATTTAACATGATCCTTATTACTTTTTTATGTTTCAATATTTGAAACTGTTAAATTTAAACAACGAGACCCTTGGTGTACGAGTAAGACTCGCATTTGCCTGATTTATATTTTATACCTATTATATATTGAGTTCTGTGTATTTATGTATGTATTCACGGGTTAGTGTGTTATTGCCACCCTAGTTCTGTGAGGAACCAAAGTTCTATGTAATATAGATGTTATTTTGAGCCACACAAACAATCATCAGAAAAGTAATAATACACTTTCCTTGAAACCCTCTTATAACTATTAATAGTAACGAATATAAGGGATAGTTCTAAACTATTCAATAACTGTTTATAGGGCTTTTAATTGAGCCGAATATCAAAGACAGGTATTTCAAATAACTTAGTAATTGAATTAGGCTTTATGTAATATTTACCTTTAGTACTTGAACTCTGTTTAGGTCCTTAACAAATGTCAAGGTTTGTTTGGTTAAGAGGTCTATTAATTTTACTAACTGTTCCAAAAGCCAGCTGACGGATTTTCAATTTAGTTATTGATGTATTATATAGAATTCAAGCTTACATAATGATGATAATACGGCTTCTATCCGCAAAACCAATCAGTACTTTTAATTATTCATAATATAAAAAATGAAATAATTAAATGTTTCATCTTTGATACGCACGAATCGGTTCGCGTCGTCATTTACTCCAAAAACCAATCAAAATAATTTACATTACATCATTGACATCTATAGAGCGTTATCATCTAGTCAGCCATTTAACTTCTTAGGCTGTCTGTGTTTTACATTAGGCGAGATAACGTCAAGAGTCTGCTATCATACATAATAAAAAGAATTACATTTTGGCGAAATTATCGTGCCGTTCTCGAAATTAGTGAAAAGCAATATTCTTTGTTATTTATATACGTAAAGTTTTTTAAACTCCTATTTATAAAAAAATAACTGTTTTTATTATGCTTATGTAGGGTAATTACTAACCGACTTTGTATTCGTTTTTATAGCCAACATCATGCAGAAAAAGATGGGTTGGAACATACTGGAAAAATAGTGATTTAGAATGAATAAATCACCCCTTTAATCCAACATAAGCGGCTTTGTCACAAAACGTTCTATGCTATGTGTCTATAAATATTATACATGTTATTTTTATTTAGTAGCTTGGATTTAAAACTTTTGAAATATTCCCGTTTATTGCAGTTGCTCTTTTATACTATAGAATATGTTTATTACTACATTCTATTCAATCCTACTTTTAAAAATAGCATTGTATGTCAAGCAATTTTATGCTCGTTTTTAATTCTTTGACCTTTGACATTGACCCTCTTTTGTTAACAGCCAAAACTTCTATAAAATAGAATATGAATTTGAATAAAAAATTCAATTAAAAGTTTTTCTTTCCAACTAAACGGCTCTTGCGCAATATTTAACATTTAGTGAAATAGCAGATTGAAATATATTATAAAATAGTAACAACATGATTCAAGCCTTTAAAGTGTCCACAGTCAAGTAAACTACCGGTACTAAAAGTTGTACACAGCAGTTAACAGATATGTCCTAATACGGCCAACCCCTTACTGCTCTTACACTTGCCAACTCGGTAATGGTTACAGAATCACACAATGGCTCGTCCAGATTAACTTTAGTTTAAACTAGTATGATTCAACAAGCGAGTTGGACAAGAAATGTTCCAGTTAACTAGTAACAACTATTGACAGCCCGCAGCGTACGTCAGCGGGGACGGGCGACAGAATTTCTCAACTGTCAAACTATGTTAGCTCGTTTGATCCGCCGCAGAAAGTTTCGTGGACGGAGTGTCAACGGGAGTTCTTTTGATGAGCATGTTACGTCATGTTACATGGCAACTTTTGCGTAAGCAATAATAAGGTAATTATGGCGAGTTTGGCGCTACGATCGAAAATAGATTAGTTAACGTACTATATTGTTTATACAATTAGATTACTTTAGTAATGGAATAGTTGTTTTAATCTACAATATCAAAAGTATAATGAATAATATTTCGTTGTCTTTTTTTGCCTGTATTGTATTTTTCATCAGTAGGTGCTAGATCCTATGAGCATTTCTCAATAATGAATGTATGAAAATAAAATCATTTTCCCCTCACACACCGAAACTTTTAAAATATGTTTCTGTACATGATGCTATTACGCGCTCCATGTTGCGAAGGAATTACGAAGCTGCACTACAATATTTACACCGGAACTTAAAGCCCCGCAAACACGTCATAAAATTAACAATGGGAGTCATTTGCTCGAGATGTAAAATGGAATTCAAGAGAATACATTTTCACAAACGTTTTATTGTACTAATAAGAACTACGTAGTATACGTACTCGGCATAAAGCCTGCTTAATTGTTTGAAAGCATTAAGAGAACCCGCCCTCCATTAGTTAATAGCCCCGAGCTATCAGGGCTAGATTTTTTACTACAATAATTAACGATGTAAATAGTACTTTTATTTTCTTAGTTTAGAATAAGTTTAAAGGTTTTTTGATAACCTTGATACAAACGAAAACAAGTTGATATTTTTTATAAATAACTGATTAATAATGGACTAATCAATGCCAATTAGTAACAAAATTTAGTAGTAGGTGTAAGATATCTAAGAAATATACTAAACAAATATAAGGTATCTACCTAAAAAGCAAAATATATTTCTCTCAGAATATAAATTCAATTGCTCGGAAGAGTTACTTACTTTAATAAAACAAACAACGGAACATTCCGTCCGTTTTCAATCTATTAAGAAAGATTAATATTGATTTTTCAAACCTTGAATCTCAATCTTAAAAACGATGAAATTATTTTTTCGCCAAGCTACGTAGTTATAACTTTATTTCATCTCGAACATTCTTCTATTGCATGACTCAGAGAATCTCATATACCTAGTAACAGCTACTTTTAATATCATGTTTTTGTCATCAAATTCATGACATTAACGTAATAAAATGTATTTCAGTAATATGACAGGAGATACGAGCGGCAAAAGGTGCTTGAAAACTGTTATAGTAAAGTGGAAAATATGAAAAGTTAATGCAAGCTACAAAGAAGCAATCGCTTTACTTTAAGAAACAATGTGTCAGTAAAATGTGGTGTATCTTTATATACCTAATAATTAAAGTAACAGGACCTGGTTTATATGTTTTGCTAAATTATGTTTATCGCTAATATATTATGAACTATGTCCATACATATCAGGACGCTTAGTATGATTAAGCACCAAAGAGAGAACCTATATAAATAACGTATTACATAAAAACTTATATATTATCGTTATTATAAAAACGCAAACGCCTACACTTCAGTGAAATATGATGTTAAATAACATACGTATTATCTCTTCTTGGAAATCGAACTCACCAACTGTTACGGGAGAACAAAAGCCATCAAAATTACAAGATACAAGTAATAGATAATTAGCTGTCAAACAATTAAGCACAAAGTCGTGAAAGCGCGATCAAGCAAATAATTATCACAGAACTCTCCTCAGATGTTGTTCGATCAAGCGGTGGTGATCATCTGTAGTTATCTTACTGCGTAATAAGCAGGGAATACATAATTTTACCTTCAAAGCATTTAATAACGACTTCTCGGCGAATAATTTTAGCTCAAATAGCAATTTTCCGTAATATTTTGAATGTTTTATTGAGTGGATTATGAACATTTCGTCCAAACTTAAATATTAAAAATTATTAACCTTTTAATCGAAAACTTTTTTACAACAATTTCTTTGAAATGGCATGTCTGCGAAAGAATTTATGTCTTTGAAGATGTTTTAAATTTAAGAGTATGTATAATCGTTCAGCAAAATCTAAAGTCAGACTAAAATAGTAAGCAAAGTAAATCTCTCTAGCTATCGGTTCACTGAGATATATGTAGCAATATTCGAGCGAGATGAGCCTTTCATCTCAGCTGATGTAGTCATTTGAGAAACCGCGCCGAAATGGAGTGAACGATCTTGACAAATGTACGACTATTATACGTTACATAGATGTTGAACCTGTAAAACGTGTGCACTATGTGTGTGGTATTCATTAAAAATATTATATTTTTGTAATAAACAATTTTTAAGGTTATGGTTTATAAGTAAGAACGGTGAGTAAGAGTACCGAAAGCCCAAAAGTTTCCCTTCATTCCTCTTCTATGGCATTCTGTTTCAGCGTCTGCCTCAAGTTCTTATCCAGGGTCGGATCCAAGGTTTAAACTACGTCTATTTCAAACTTAACCCAGTTCTTGCGTGAAAGAGTAAGCAACATTAATCATATCTTCACAAACGTTCACATTTATAATGCTGATTTGATGGTACGTCTACGTACTTAATTGTGAGACTTAAACAACAGTTACTTTTTATTTACTATAATATAGACAAGTAGCCTACAATATTTAGAAGCAAAGACTCATGCGCTACTTTGTATTTACCCTTAAAATGCTAGTAAACAGGGACGATGTGATACCTCTAAGAAGTATTATCCCAGAATAATTGATCAAAGGTTAAGATAACCCTTTCACCTCTTAAGATGGAGACCGAAGAGGTATTACATACACTGAATTAAATATGCATCGAATCCTACTTTAAGACCCCGTTCCAAGTATGATCTAAATAATAAGCATTATATTCTATTTTTAAAAGCGCTACTTAACAAAAGTAACTATATTTACTTGGAAAACAATATAAAAATATAAATTTGATAACTTATGCTCCTCACATAAATGTTTATCTATATTTCAGAAATAAAAACGCCATTCCATGCGTGGGTTAAAAGATATTTAATTACTACCTACTACTAAAAGCTACGCGAAGTCAAATATTTTCGATCACTTAGTTATTTATAAAATCGCGTAAAAACTATACAAAATTAAATAATTGATAAGTGGAGATTAGGACTCGTGGTTTTATGTGCCTAAACGTAGTCCCATTTTTATATTCAATCATAATACCTTTTGCTTTCTACCGGTAAAACAACAATTAACGTCATTACATCTATACACTACCGCCTACAACAAAACTATCAAACCTATAATTTTACCTCTTTTTAATATTAGGATAGATTTTAAACAGAAAAAGGTCTGTAGTCCAAATTATAAGCGGTCATAACAGCGCTAGTCCGGCAATCATTCGCACAAATACCAATGTAAGGCCCCTGCCATCCCCTTAATGTGTATCGACACAATTTTAATTACGGATTGGGATGTTAGGTGAGATGTTTAAATACTAAGTATAAATATATGCCCGTATAGCTTAGTTTTTAAACCAAGCAATATGTATTTATTCTCTTTGAAGTTTCGTTCTCATTCTATTTATTCATGTGTGTCTTTTCTTTCTTTTTTATTAAAATATGTATATAAAACTAAAATGTAAAATTATACAGAAAATCTTTAAAAACTGTAACAAAAGTTAGATATCTATAGATTATATTATTCATTATGAAGTATCTTTTGAAAGCACATTTACAAAATTTGAGAGCTTAGTTTAAATATAAAATGCTACAATCATTAGATACCATTTTTTTCGTCAGAATCGGATAAAAATAAGCTTCAAATATTTTTACGTGTTTTAAAGCGGAAGCAAATTATTAAATTGTTATTTTGAGGACTTCGACGTTTTAATTTTTTTTATGTTACTGCAAAAGTTAAAGTGGTTCTCAATTAATTGGAGCACGTACATTTCGTAGGTACTTGGCGCTTGCGAGACAGCCTGGGCGTAGGAAGCGAATTGAAATTATATTTTGAATATACTTTTTGAGTATATGCATTAGAGAGACATCGATTTATATTACTTTCTATATAAAAAATACGAATATGTTGCTTTATGTGATATCATTAGAATTGTCTTAAATTTTAAAGAAGTAAATAAAAAGTAAGAATTACCAAGCGACATTCAAAAGACGTCTAAACATTCGCGTAGGACTACGTCATTTTATGATGAACAATATCCTCCGACTTATGCGCTCCTGTCTAGATTCCTGCTATAAACATAAAACGCCACATGTCGTAGAACAGAATAATATTATATAAATGTAAGCTGACAAAAATATACAAAAATATTACCTATTTTGTAAACTAAAGACCGGCTTATCATTAAAACTTCATTCAAATAGTCATATTTATATGCAAGCCGCGCTACTTTATGCCAGCAATTATCTCTTTGTTGAAACTTATGCTCGTATTACTGCGGAGAAAAGAACGACCTTGTTTATTTTCCCGCCATAAATAGGAATCAGTTTAACGTTATGCAATTGTTT
>DWAJ01000459.1:0-32774 GCA_018238005.1 Eurema mandarina
CCCGCGCACACCAACCACGACCACACCAAGCTCTCGCCCAGGTGAGCACCCACCCACCCCCGCGCACACCAACCACGACCACACCAAGCTCTCGCCCAGGTGAGCACCCACCCACCCCCGCGCACACCAACCACGACCACACTATGCCCACACCCTTGTTTTTACGGTGGGAAATGCGGATTCCACCGCCTCTTCGGGGGAGAAGAAGGTTAGGCAGTCTTCCGCAAACCATGCCCACACCCTGCACACAGGAGCTCTCGCCCAGGTACATGTAGCTATGTGGTCCGGCGTGCCTAACTAGGATCTACAAGCGAAAGATATAATTCTTCATGCCACATTGTAAATTTAATTAAGATTTCGTTTATATTAAATTTATATAAATGGGACAATGGAAGTCTGTAAAATCTTCTTAGTTTTAATAAAAAATACGCAATAAGTTATTTTTTAAAACTTAAATTTTCGTACGTTCATCACAGAAAATAATTTATCCGTGTATGATTTCAGGGATTCCATGCGATCCAATTTGAAGGCTGCATACATGAACGCGTCGCAGCGAAGTTCCACTCTACCGGCCAACGCGTCACTGCCGCGCCAGTAGCTCGCGCCAGTGATTCGCGCCGCAACTATCTCGCTCCGATCGAAACCGACACTGGCAAGTCGGTGTACCAAAATATGATTACTAGATTTAAAAATATACCGAATTTAACAACCAGCAGTTGAAGCTGTCTTAGCAAATATATGACAGTAAGCGAGACCTCATTTAATGCGAAATACGAAACGACCTTAATTCGATTGTATTAAGACGATCACGTGCCGACGCCTGCGACTCATACTTATGTAACTCTGGTGCATACTAAGGCCTCAATTAGACTTAACGGAATATTTTAATAGCATTTTTCTTGTGATTCAATAGTTTCAAATTCTGACGGTTCTGTGTCAGAGCATATTCGATGCAGTAACGAGTATACCGTCAGTAGTTTTTAATTTTTGTTTGTTTATTCCTCGACAGTATGAATGAATGTTTCATGAGATATGTTTGGATAGTAACATGACCTAGTCCGTAGAATTCATTAATCGTCCAAACTGTTGTCCAAATTCATTTCGTCAGCATCACCGCTGTGATAGTTTATTTCGTGTACTTATGTGTTTTTACTAAATTTAGTTGCTACGTAATGGATCTGAAGATTGAATTTTTCCTATTAAAATGATTTTCATATATGCGTATATTCTCATAGTTACTGGAGGATTTGATATTTTTAATAACGCCCTGCGAACTTTGTTAACCGTTTTTATTGTGTGACAAAAGACAGTAAGTATTTAATTTAATTAAATATGTATAAACACTATAAATGAATAAAAGACTAATTTACATTAACTGATGACATTTGCTCATAAAAATATATACATACATTAAAATCAATAAACATATACCGTTCAGAATAATGGCTTAAGAAGTTAAGATAAATAATAATCAACAATTGTTTTAATTCAAATGACAAACTCTTGAATAACGATTCGGAGATTTTATGATATGATTTTTTTTTGTTTAGAAAATATAATATGTTAATGTTTCAATTTCTTGTTTGCTTCATGTAAATATTATTAGTTACATTGTGTTGATATTATGACAATTTTGTATTTTCTTATTGTAATATATAATTATATATAGGTATTCGTTGTCATCAGATAGATTTCTTTAAATTGTTGGTGCGGACTAGTGCTTTAAAATGTTTTGCTTGTGGAAACTTATAGCTTAAAAGCCTAGCTTTGAAAAACATTGGTCGGTTATATGTGGCGACTTACGTGACAATATTGTTAAATAATAACCCTATAGTATAACATATATTTTTATATAGTAGATTGGTTTAAAAACGTTTTAACGTTTAGAATTTTTGGGAAATGTCTGTAAATATTAATAATTAAATGTCGAAAGATCACTGAATCGACATACGGCGTGAGACTGATGGTCAATTACCATATTTAGATATACAAAAATTCTCAATTCAATACTACAGTGCAAAAGTACACATTAATTTTAATATACGTAATCTGGTTACGTGGGTGAAATGTAAGCCAATGGGAATTGATTAGGTAAAATATTGAATAATTACTGCACTGTTTATATTGAACCGTTATTATAGGGCAGGTATACCGTAGTCTAGGAACAAACGAGTCACTCTTGCAATATGCATGCTAACGAACACGAGTGCCATAAATGTTCTAAATTTCCATATTTGCTCAAATTTTGGATAACACATTTTTTAAATCTAAATTTCATTGAATTCCAAGAAGCTTCCTTAATGTAGTTCTCGAAATTCTTCCTCGTTAACTAGATAATATTTTGTTTTGGTCTCACCAAAATATTATTATCGAGTGATAGATAATGAGTAATAAATAACATATCACTGGCCTGGTCCTCGAATCAGTTATATAACACTGCCTAGCTTACTAAAATGTTATAAGTTTATCATTTTATAGCAATATTGTCTTTGTTTGGATTTACATGTAAAGTTTTTATTACTAGGTGCCAAATCGTTTTCAGTTTGTCTTTGCCCCTTGCAAATTTAACAAAATATCAATGTACAAATATAATGAGTATTTTAAAATAACTATTGGGCTTACCCATGGTTGTGTAAACTAACACCAATTAAGTGATAATTAAGTTTGTGTCAAATAGTGAATTACCGACGTGTACCCTTGTTATTATCTTTAGTCGTGATTATTAAAGTACAAATCAATTGTTAAAGTACACTCGCAGATATGATCACACCCCCCTCTTGTGTTCAGCCCGTTTCTTTGTTTTAGCTCCGCTTTGAGTGACAAGTGTGAAATCTGGCTCGAAAAATACATGTCTTATGTTCCAATTTCTTATATTAAATTGAGCAACCAACATACCAATGTTGCAATTTCTTATATTAAATTGAGTTTCTTGATAAAAGCGTATACGACATTAAACGTCCTTTAAAATTTAAATGTTTGATTTAATTCCGACTGGATTTTACCACTTCGCTCTTTCTTAGATAAGAAGCTTAGTATATTTTTAAATAATAATGTTATTAGTAAGGAGAGAAATAAAATGAATACTGTTAATGTGGCCACACTGTGCCGCAATGAACGCGATAGTGATGGTGCTATAAGGCAGGAATGGCCTCCGGTTATTATCAGTGTGCTCGTTAAATGTTAAATTAGCCTTTTTATTGCTCTACAAACTGAACATTCCTACGAAATGCTAAATATTACGTTGTTTTGTTTACTTTAGTTTTTACTCACGCTCGAACCGTATCCTCTATTAATAGGTTAAGATAATCAAATAATCTCTCGCTGTCGTTCGTCGAGCCAAATCGTTTCCATTCTACGTACTTAAAAATTCGATAATTTGAACTTTCATCGTAGTAGTGTTACGCTTATTTTTTGAGATGCATTTTTAAAATTATATAATACTTAGGGCAGCTATTGCATTGCTTATGTCATTCCATCATGTAACGTTATAATTATATTTTTGTTATACAGTTTTCGATATTTTTTGTTGCCAAAGACATTTGGATTTACAAATTGATAATGTTTGCATTTTATTTTGGAATATATCTTTTGTGCTGACAGAATTAACACTGAGACTTGTTATTATATTATGCATAATTATGGATTTAATAGAGATGGAATCGCTCGACATTTTTCGGGAGTATTTTTATTAGAAAAGGTCAAGGTGATGGTACAAGAAATACTCCCAATTCGTCGGCGGTTCGCCTCCACTCTGAACCATTAATTATTATCATTATGTAAATTATTTATTAATATTGCATTACATCTATGGTCGTAATCTTATTTATCATTTTAAAATTGTAAGTTCCTAACTAGCTAGCTTCTCAATTATAACTAACATTTTTTGTATAACAGTCGCTTTCATGTATTATGGGTTATATATCGATATTTTGCGAAATTGTTAGGTTAAATTAGGAATGTTAGTGACGTAATCGTTATGTGCGTATACGCACGCAGTAATGTCGCCCAGTGCGTGCGTCACGCGTCACGCGTAACGCGTAACGCGCCATGCAATAATAACTAAACACCACGTGCCTTAGCTCCTCGGCCACACCCAATATCATGTAGGCATATTATCATATGTATCGATAGTTATATTGTACATACGTTTTGAAATAAACCAATATTTTATGGATTTTTTAAGGAATTTGTATATTGTAAAGATAATTATTAATTTTATCATATAATTAATGCCTAGCTAATAAGTGCTACATTTGTGAAAAATAAATAACATTTTTAAAAATAAGTTTTTTATTTCATTAGCAATATGTTAAAGCAATCACAATTTAACATAAAACGTTATGCTCTCCTAAGCCTTTAATAAATATTTTTTATAAAATTTTTTCTTACATTATTAAATTTTATTTTAATGAACATAAGCAATAGATTATATATAAATAATGATAACCAATTTATATTCTATTTATTTCTATATAAAGTTAATAACACAATTCCAGATAAAATAACTGCGTACGATAGATTTATATTGAGTGCAATCCAAGCTTGTTAATTAAGTATTGTGTTTTAGAAAAGGCCTACGGATTTCTTGATATCTTTTTGTTTCCACATCGGCAGAGTCCGAAACTCGCTGTATGGCATGTTGAATGTTGACACGAAATCGTCATGGGTAAGGTATAGCTGAAATACAATAAATATATTTTTTAATTCCTCTTTTAAAGAATGAGAGTATGAGTGGTGATGTTCTTGTTGGATGTCTGTTTGGAACCTTGTAATAATAATAATAAGTAGTATAAGGAAATAATTCTCTTGTAAGGAGTAATTTTTGGACCTTATTTACTGATTTTAAACATTCTTAAGGAGAGAAAGTCGCTTTTTTGTGACATAGGGATAACCCTATAATATAATGATTAAATAATTGATTAACCAATCAAAACGAAACACAGTGGTATTCATTGCATAAAATATTGCCTTAAGTATTGTTAAAGCAAAAGAATTTAATTTATTAGGTAATTCTAGAAACAACTTATTTAATTGCGTTTATAGTCAATATGCTGTCTTATGCATTAGCATATAGCAGTTATGATAATACCTCTTTAGTAAGGGGATCAACATCCAAGGGCATATGCTCTTTGGGACCCCTGAGTACAGACAGCGGGTACTTCTCGTGTTGGTCGAACTGATTCTCAGAGTTGCCATTCTGTACAGCGCTGTTGCCGTTTTGCACGATCGCCTTGCCCTCCAAAGCACTCACTATTGCACTGAATGTTTTATGACCCTGTAATATGATTATATAGGACATTAGATATATCCGACGACCACTTGGTGCATTAATAACTGCCTCCTGCGCCAAGGTTTCTGGGTTCGATCATACTGGAAAAATACATTTGTAATTTACATTTTTATTTTTTTGGGGTCTGTGTGTTCTATGCATTATATGTTTGTATTTACAGGAGAAAAGTATGTAGATAGGTATGTTGTTAATTTTTATCTAGTCGTGATATCACAAGCTCTGCTTAGCGTCATCTAGTCTCAACTAGATGGCGCTGTGCAAAAATAAGCGTCCTGAAGTATAATTAAAAAGTAAATTATGTTATGTTGTGTTATTTCAGAATATATAAATAATATTTATATTCTCTTACATACGTATATAGGTTAACAAATGATGCAAAGATAATATTACATATTAATATACTACATAGACTAAACATTAATCACCTTCCACATAGAATTTTTCCAATGTGGGAAAAATCCTGTAAAGTTCGGTGGCTCGCGTCCTTGGCTCAGTACAATTATTGGGGTCTCCAAGTCTCGACTCGCTGGATCTAAAATGAAATTTATAATCATTTAAAGTCTTATTTCAATGCAGATGATAACACGTGGGAAGTATAACAATTTAAATCATATTCAACATTCCAAGTGTAACGTGCTATTAAAGTTTTTAACATATTACGAACGTGGGTAGTCAGAGAAGGTCCTTTGTTATAATTAAATGTTTCTAAAAGTCTGAATTTTTTACCATTAGTTAAGTAAGCAGTCCCAATGTTCCTGGCGTCGTCCTTAGCGCGCACGCAGCAATGCGCACCCAACCACACGAAAACCGTTGTGTGCACATCCAATATGGCCGCCATCTCTGGAGCCAGGTCGTATTGACTGAATGACACGATTTCTTCGGCTGCAATTATTGTATTTGATGATTAATATGACTTGCAAGATAGAAGGACGCATACAGTTCGTTTTGTTTAAGCTTAGAGAGTGTATTTTATTAGGGAGGAATATGGTTTTTAATACGTACAAGAATAGTGCCCTGGTGGAGAAATAGACACGTAGAACAAGCGCGGTGGTAGTGGCCTTTCGACTTCCTTGAGTGGAGATGCAACCAGCAGCTGACGACGCTCACCCAACGCAGCCCAGAAGTCGGACTTTTCTTTACCTATAAAATATGAACAAACGTGTTTATTGAACAGAATTAGAATCATGAAGTAGTAGAGTTAGAACGCCTTCTAACTAGATTTTCTCTGTATGATTCGTTAGTATTGAAGCAAAATTTGTGACGTAAGCTCACCCTGCATAACAAGCACGTGTTCAGACGCCGCCATATTCTTAGCGACCTCTCGCTCGTCGCCGGTCGCAGTGGCGGCGCACCACACCCACACTCGCGGCCCCTCGCGCACTACGTAGCACGCTCCGCGGCCCGAAGTATCGCACGCTACTTCGGTGCCGCGAGCCTCCCGTGCGTATTGCCCCGAGACGCGAATTAGTGCGCGAGGTGGTGGGATGACACGACGACCGCTTGCTGAAATAATAGTAATAACATTATTAGGGCTTTATTTTTTAAAATATTACTATAGTCACTGTTTTTTCTCTCTTATTCCTTGAAGATTCCCACCACATTTCGTAGGTTTCTAAACAAATGTAAATGTGAATGTAAAAAGTACTTACGATCATAGTTCGTAGCACTGCCGCAATAAGTGACCATGCGTCCTTTGAATATTTGCAGAAAGTGTGCGGGTTCTTTCCCTTGATAAACCCAAGCCTAAACATAAGAAATTTTCTACATTACTCATAAAACCGGTTAAACAGTATGATCGTCAGTCCTGGATCTCAAAATATTATTGAATATGAGTAGTAAGTGAGACCCTTCCGTTTTAAGATTGTACTGGTGGATTTAAAAGATAAATAAGAAAAAATAATTCGTATTAGGTTAATAATTTAATAAAAGTTTAAGATTAAGAGTAAAGGGTACTGTGTACATGTTAGATGAAAGTCTATTTCATATTATATCAGTTAATTCTCTGTGTCACAAATATATAATTCAATACCTATTACCTGGATAGGAAGACGCCCTAACTTAGTGTACAGATCTCTGGCTTCCTTAGCACCCAAATTCCTCAGATCATTTGGCGAAGAGCCACCCTGAAACATAAAATAACAACTAATAGCCAAGTTATTTTTTTAAAATAATGTGATATACGATTGGATTGAACATCCTTCTTTTTTGAAGTCGATAAAAATGTTCTGCGGATTGTTACTAACACAGTTACTAATAATTTTATGGGCTAGTTTTTTATCAATTAATGTAAAAAGGAAAAAGCCTGAAATAAACATTTTTTTTATGGTGAAATTAAACTTGGTAATATTACTGTAAGTAAATTATTGGCCCTTGGGCCTTATTGGAACGCACGCTGAAGCAAATGTTTGGCCAGGTTGTATCTAGTCTTCAGCCAAGTCTACATAATATTATAACGGTCTAACCATCCAGTAGTACAGTATAGTCTGGTCGCCGGTGGGCGCGTGGTAGGTGTAGAGCGCGATGTAGCAGTCGCGGTCGTAGAACACGGCCTGCTGCGGCCGCTCCAGCTCCTGTAGCGCGCTGCGCTCCCGGTCACACTCCTCCTCGCGGCGCACGCGCCACATGCGCAGTGCGCCTGACCCGTCGTCTTGGACCTGCGCCTGCAAATTTATTTAGCTATTTTCATAGTTTGTTAACCTAGATTTTTGGATATTCGGCTTAATATTTTTCACAGTAGGTGTGTAATTTTCTAATAACAAACTTTACTTTTTGTGCTATGAGTATCAATTAAGATCAAAATAAGGTGGTTTTATGAATACTGATATAGAATTTTATTCAATTTAATAAAATCATCACCTCAGCAGCCAACCATGCGTTAGTAGCAAGACTAATGGCATCCAATTTTGTGGTCGCCGAACGAGCCGCGCGTAGTCTGACATCCCGCCTTGAGTCACACCAGTTCCAACCGTGGAACAGTGCAGCGAATTCCAGCGGCTCTCGTCCAGATACCGTCACGGATACAGGTCCGGAATATCGTCGCGCGCGGGCCAGCCCTCGCGCCGCAGCTAAGGCACCGCGACTGTGTGGCTTTGGAGCATTTAAACCCACCCACGACCATACGCCGCGAGAACCAGCGTCCAGAATGTAGATGTTCTACAATCAATGACGTCACAATAAGAACTTATAATGATTACTAAAAGAAAGAATACAGGTAAAATGAAAAACATTACATCTTCATTTAGATCAGACTTGTAGAGAGGAGCACGCTTAACTTCTTCCAAGCGCGCAGCTGGTTTCTGCGAAGGCACAGTGACGGGAGACATTCTAGGCGGTTGGGTGACTTTGTAGAGCCGAGCAGGGCGAGGCGGTTCAGGGGCTATTGCTACTGGTCGGACCGTTCGTGCGCGCAGATCCAATACAGCATCCAGAAGGTTTCGATCACCAGTTGGTAGCGTTTGCTCATATCCGTCGTGAGCGATTGTGATACGACGTGTCATCATGCCTTTGTCTACACCACGAGCCATTCTGTAGGCGATCTGTATGTTATAAAATATTTTAAACACATCCATATTTTTTAGAATATTATGATTAATACCATAAGGTTGTATGTACCTTAGCTCCAAACATTTTCTCGATCAAATTAGCTGCCCGGCCTAACCACAATACGATCAGGGCCGATGTGTCCAGCACAAACACCCCATCCGAGCAGAGATGAGCCCATGAAACTGGTTCCAATTGAAGCAGTACCGGTCTGCGGCCGCGCACGCGGTAAAGACGGCCGCCACCGTTTACATTGCCAGAACCATTGCACAGGATCCTGGAAGTGAGTATTGTTTCTTTGATAAGTACCAAAAAGCTTATCAATCATAGACGTTACATACTAATTAAAATTATCTCTTTAATATAAATGATGTTCACTTTAATTGTAGTTATGTTTAATTGATTCATGATAAATACATTTATCATTATCATATTGCTTCTACCAGTTTATATAAATTTGAACTAATCACCTTATTCCATCGCGAAAGTATGACAGAAGCCTCGGTGATTCTTTAGTCCCGGTTTCCCTGTGTGTTACTACTGGGGCCCCGACGTGGGCTGCTAGCTGGCTAGCTCGGCTCAAAGCTATGGGCCCCAGACTGCTGCGCTCGCCGGACCACGCATGTACGTGTCGTTCGGCACATTCCCCGTTACCGTTTTCTTTGATTTCGCGACGCTAGGTCATGAAGTTAATAGTTAAGTAATAGAACATATAATATAATTGCAGGAACAGAGCATTTGTCAATACAAAATAATTAATTGTTGTCTGATATAGGTTTTTGTGACTTTTTATGTAAATTTCTGTATAATCTTTTTCAAGTTTATGTAACATACATAAAAAGCTATCTCACACACACTAATAATAATTTAAAGTAACATAGATATTTTTGCAATATTTCGATGTGTAATAGACACTTTCACATGTAATGATTGATGGTATGTCTTATTACTATTTAAGAAATCTGGTCGAAGAATAATTCACGTCTGTGACACATTTACAATACGAGTGTCGTTAAATTTCTTATAATGTACTTTCTATTCCTTTGAATGTTAATGCTATATAAATTTTGTGATTAAAATAAATTTCTTGTTTAAATTACTATTTGAGATATAATTATGCTGTGTGCGAAGTTTGTATAACAAGAATAAAATTTACGACTAACACACATTAATTAATGCATAATAATATATAATATAAAAAAGCTCTAGGTTGTAAGGTTCAACGGTCAAGGCAATCTTTCTTATAAGTTTCTTCAGGCAACCTATGGCTAAGGTACTTTTTAATATCGCTTATAAGTTATTCGTGGACTTACGATAACATCGGGTCCTGCAGGTTGACCGGGGAGTGATGCGGAATACACTAGATACGCATCTGTATCGTAAAACGTGCCGTAATGGGAACGTGGGAGTAACTCCGTCGCTGATTCCTGAAACCAATAACGAACTTCAATGAAAAAGAATATATAAACTCAAAATTTAAACCCAATGGATACTGCTCTCTTTGGGATACCTTATAGAGTAAAGTATTGAAAAGACCCATTAACGAGTGAAAAAATACCAGTTACACAAAATACACATACGCTTTACAAACGTAAACTTAAGTAGGCCTTACAAACGTAAATTTAAACAGGCCTCACATACGTAAATTTAAATAGGCCTCACAAACGTAAATTTAAAGAGGCATCACAAATATTAATTTAAATAGGCCTCACAAACGTAAACTTAAATAGGCTTCATAAACGTAAATTTAAATAGGCCCTACAAATGTAAATTTAAATAGGCCACACAAACGTTAATTTAAATAGGCCTCATAAACATAAATTTAAATAGGCCTCACAAACGTAAACTTAAATAGGCTTCACAAACGTAAATTTAAATAGGCCCTACAAACGTACATTTAAATAGGCCTCACAAACGTAAATTTAAATGGGCCTCACAAAAGTAAATTTAAATAGGCCTTACAAACGTAAGCCTGTCCCTTTATTTATATAATATACATATTTATTTTTTTAAGTTATGTATTATTATTATATATTCAAAAAGTTTCACATATTATCTATTGTTTCATGATTTCCTTCAATAGGTATAATGTAGAAATGGACACAGCTAAAGAACAAAATGCAGTCAAGACTTAATGGTAACTTAGGTTATGTTACCATTAAGCTACTATAATAAAAGTTTGTCTTTCGAAACCCAACAGAACGCGCGTTCCTGAAACTCGCGTTGTCAGCGAGTTTAAAATACGCTGTGTACTATGGGCCTACAATCTGGTCTAAAATATGTGGATTAACTTAACAACTTAAAAAGACTTGGATCTCAATTCACATTTTTGTTTTTGGTTGGATATTATTTAATTTTATACCACATAGTTGTAATTTTTTCAATTATGTGTATCAAATTTATAGTTTCGAGTAATTTGTTTTTTTTTTATCTTAAACTATACTGATGTCAGCTTCTCTATTTATACATATTTTATCTAAATTTTAGTGCTGCGTACGTGTGTGTATTGTTTAGTATTATGACATTATTTAGGCGCTTGTTATCCGCCATGGTTCGTCGGTCACTTTGTTGATAAAGATCAATGAATAAATTACGAAATTGCAGACTAGTCCTATTACACTCTCTAAAAGGTTTTGTAGCTGTCAAAAATGCAGAAAATATTAAAGCTCTACTTTAGCTTTTAGATACTATTTTTTTTAAAAAACGAATCAATGAAAGTATTAAAACCATTCTATATTTAATAACAACAATAGGATTTCTTAGCGCGTTTTATTTTGAGTTATTTTACTTCGGACAGATGAAATATTTTGATACATTTAGGTGAAGCGGAGTTCTAATTATCTTCTTATCATTAGCGTGACGGATAAATCTACTGGTCTAATTTTTTAGCCTGCATTGTGATTAAACAGCAGTCTCGGTTTGTTGGCCGTAGCGGTACACTCGAGAAATGAGAATGAATCACGACTTCCGTTAGCTTTCATAGTCCTAAGACGCCTTCGCTTCATTTCCTATTAAATAAAACCGACCTAACAATGGAAGCTTTGTTCTCGATGTACGAAATGTTATCTCAAACGTAACAGTTAAATTGCATTTAATATTCTGTGACAAAAAGCTCAACAATGTTTTATGCATGTTAAATGTCATCTGACTTAGTTTAATCAGATTTTAACAAAATTTTAATGTAAGCTAGGCTAAGATTTTTAGTGTTCTTAATTTATTTGCAGCCGATCAATTGACAGATTGGGAAAGAAGGAAGTTCGAAACAAGTTATGGGCTAGGAAAAAATAATACCGTCAATTATCCAAACTAACTCAAGGTTTAGTAAAGCAGCGTAAATCTGAAGTCAAACAGTATCCTCTTATTCGATCCAGATTCAAATAGTATTAATGTAAATTCAATAATTAAAATATTTTTATATTATTTTATTATTTTTTTATTTTTAAAAGCTGTTTGTAATACTTTTTAGGATATGTTTTAAAAGTAAGCTTTTACTGGATGTCTAGTTGTTGAATTGTTTTTCTTTAATTTGTTCCCTCATAAATTATAATATTACGCAACCGAACGATAAAGAAACAACGCAGGGATTATGCAAAATGTAATCTGATATGAGTAACAATATTTTGTCCTCGTAAAAAATAACAGGTGCACGTGAAATATTACTGTTCACTCCATCATGTTCGAATAGCCTGAAATATTATACATATTTTAAGTAGATTACCTTATTAAATTAAAAAGAAGTTTTCTCTAATAGGTAATTACTAATTTTTCTTTATAATAATGTATCATTATGTATTATGGACCGATTTCAGGCACGTTCTTAAAGTGTTGCTTGTGAAAAAAGCTTATATGTGGTTGTAAATAGTACACGTAGAGATAAATGGTCGCATAACGCATTACTGGTGTCCGCCGCGCGTGCTTGCTCTCGCATGCATCTTGCAATTTATTGCTCTATGGTTAATTAACTGTAATACAACTTTCTCCCCGCTTTGTTTATGTAAAGTTTAGCGGGATGCATTTGCATCGCACTACGTTAACTTTTATGTAATGCTCTGTGGACCCACAGGCGAGATTACGATCGCATTCATCACTTAGAAAGGCTGTTAGTTGGAGAGTTATTTCCCCACGAGCGAGTACGTACTTTCAACTTGTTAGTTTTCTTTCACTATATCTTTATTTTTGGTTTACCTCAAAACGAATTGAATTGAGTTTCATTCTAATTACGATTATTGGACAATATTAGATATTAATTTTTAAATGTTTTATTAGGTACATTAATTATCTATGTCTCAACATTGAAATCTTTTCAAATTTCCAAGTGATTACGGGCAACATGAAATTAACAGCAACTTGACAGGTAGTCAAGTACACATAACAAGTTGTTGCGCAAATCGCAATACTATAAAATAGGTTTGGAACATCGAAAACATGCGAAAGAAACGTTATATCTAATAATGTCTTTATACGTAATTTTGACTCTCTTCGGCACTATCAAAGGTTCTCATTTCACTTTCACCGCATTGAGTACAAAGTATAATAAAATTGTTATGTTTATTTAGCAAAAACTTCTCACGGCAGTATCTCACTGGTCGCGCGTTTTAGGTTATAACACTCTTTTGATTTTTTAGAAATTCTGTTTTACTGCAAGTTACTGTAAAACAATTATATCAAACTAAATTAAGGAGGTTTGCATATTTGGACATTATTATGGCTGAAACAAATGGCACATGAGACAGTATCGTATACATAAGAGTTCGTGTTTTATATTGAATTAAAAGAGAATTCATGCAATAGAATGTGTTTATTAATATAAACTGTTACCAATAGATACAATACAAACAACAGAAACAAAGAAAAAGGAAAAGTGTTTGTACGTATTTTTTGTTAGAGGTGTTTAAATTTGAATATTCTTTATCCTTCTAATGCCGGAATACTGAAACGCAACTTAAATTTAAGTACAAGTTAAACCGGTCCGATTAGACAGTTCGCCATACAATTCTGTCAAAATTACGAGTCTTAAGACGTGCTTAAATTTAATTTGCGTATGAGTATTTGGACCTAAATGTCTGCTATAGGTACTTAATTAATATTAAGCGAATTCCAGGTAAGCTGGGCGTAGGCACGAGGCTAATGATCCTTAGTCACGGTATGAGTTCAATTCGAGCGAATCTACTCGATCAGACATCGATATATGTATTGAATTATAAACACGATAATTATTGCAAGCATTGCGTTTGATATACGGTTAGATGGATCATTGCATAATAAGAATAAGATGTGTCTCACTTTTTATAGAAAATTGAAATTGATGTTTTCGTGACTTTATACTTCAAATACTCGTATTTTACGTAATATTATTATCTAATACACTTACAAATAATCTTATATTTCTCTTGATATAATAATTCATAAATAGATCCGTTTTTTTTTAATTTCTTCTACAACCTATTAAGTTTAACCATCATCTTTTTATAATATCAGTATAGAAGAGTTCAAATATACTTAACAAATAATAATAAAACTTCTTTATTGTCAATAATATACTATGTACAATACTGAAATAAATCTTAAAACTTGAAATAAAAAGATAAAAAAAAAACAGCAAATAGTGTTTTGACAATATACTTATAAAAATACTTATGTTTATTTAACGGCTATTATTTTAGAAGATCTAGTGATTTATTCACAGTGCGTGGTCTTGGTCCTGTGATATGGGAATCGTGATGTCGGTCTCATGAACCTACGGTACTTAATCTCCATATCGCGTGTTTTGTACATAATGTTTTAGTCCATCTATTGTCTCACGGTCATTTAAATATGACAAGTTATATCTTTTATTGTATTTGTTCAGTTGGATAAAAGTACAATTAGATTAAATCACAACCGAAATATCTAATTACCACATATAAAAATGCGTCATTAGCATACCTTTAATTTTATACACTATTTTTCTATTAACATCCACGATTAACAATATAATTAGTACAAATTCTTAGTTTTTTTTGTAATTAGTTTTAAAGTATAATTAACTAGCCATTCCCCGCGGTTTTACCCGCGTAGTTCCCGTTTCCATTGCATGTACCGGGATGTAAGGTATCCTGTATTCTAAGTTGGATTCTTCCGCACACCGTGTGCAAATTAAATGTTAAATCGCTTCAGTAACTTAGGGGTCAATCGCGGACAAACAACATGACACGTAATTTATAAATATTAAGATAAGATAATCAAGTAGTTACATACCGTGACTCTCCACACTAGGAAGGTAGTGTAGTCTCGCGGCACCGTCTTGAAAGCGGCATCCACCGGCACCTTGGCCTGACCATCCTCATCCTGCACAGTTATCGTTTTTACTACCATTTCTACACTTAAATAATCGCGTATGTAAGCATCTCTTATAAATATTAAGTAAAATAACTATGGCGGCATTTGAGTAAATTATTTAACCAAATGAAGGTGATTGGACACATCACATTAAACTAGTAACGTGATCTAATGATTGACGGTAGGCGTCGTGAGTAAATAATAAATATCTAATTGACAGGTCTCCGAGTCGTCGTAGATCGAGTTTCAGAGAAGTAAAAAAACTATAAATACTTTTATATTGCAAACCCAAGATTATTATTCTACACGTAAAATAAAATAAGACGTCTAAAAATAAAGTAAACTACATAATATATGATACATAACTACATTTCACACATATGCATAATATTTAAGGTATATACCTTCCTACATGAATAACTTCTATTAAATTATATATACATAAATAATAAATGTTTTAGCTTGAGGATGTAGTTTTAATTCATTATATCACCAATTCATACCATACGTTAGGACTTGTTTAAACAACCAATTAGTAAAATAATCAACAACCAAAAATAACAATAAACAAGAACATAGCATTTGCTCGTCCGAAACGTCTTTTATACCCACTAATTGTTCGAGGAACTCGCCATGACCTTCTCTGCACAATCAAATAGACCAGAGGGAGTGGTTTCAGAATAAAGCTTAATGCGGAACGTGAACTATGACGCACACCAATTCATCAAGATACAACTAGATTATCGCTAACAATACTGAATACTTTAATCTTGCTATTCAATTGAATAAGGCGTGACGATCCCATTTTTGATTGTCACTCTAAAACATAAACATAATAGGTATTTATAACTATTGATGTAAATAGTACCTATCTCTTCTTTGGTATGCGGTCGATGTTATATTTTTAAATATTAGAGTTAATAACATGTATTTCCGTTTATACCAATAATTAATAAGCTTAATTCAAGTAGCTTTTTTCAGTAGTGGTATAATTCTTGGTATAGTAAAAAAATCAAATACGAAGCGTTAATTTACGATAATAGTTAAATTTAATGTAATTCCTACATAATAACTATGTTGTATATAATATGCTATTATTTTTAAATCTTTAATTCCAGTCCACGGACCTATTGAATAACTTAAGTTACAAGTTAACGCCTGGCGGGATTCGAACTTACAGCCCCTTCGGTGTTCCAAACCGTTGCGTTTTACACCGCGATATACACTAACCGGTCTTTTTCTTCTTCCATCGCTTTACAACAACCACGAACGATAATAATAAAAAAGTTTTTAAACCACGTATTAAATATATGGAATAAAATCCTAACAAATAACTCTCTACTTTAAGCTTTAACAAGTTAGATTAATTTGTTGACTTTTCAAGTTACATAGATAGGTATTCAACATTAAAGTGTCCAAGAAGATAGTAATGAATATAATATCTAACTCAAAAACCTAGTATGATTCAAATTGATAGGGACCCAGAATACGATACACTAACACCTATAAGGCTTATTCAACTATCATGCTAATTACTTGTTCAGCGCCTATTTCCAAAATATGCATCGTAGCCGCGGTATAGATGCTCCCATCACCCGGTCTCACAATGCAGGCACAGAGCTGTCACTAAGTAGTGAGTACACAGAAAGTCGAAGACGACCGTGCCGGCCATACACACTACACTGACTAGTGACTAACCAACGGCGATCGGACGAGAAAAAGAAAATTGTTTCACGCTGACTGCACTTACATATTTTTAATAAATAGAGGAATAAATTATTGCCCGCGAAAGTCTGCCGTGTGCGATTGATGGCTGCGCCGATTTTCATCTCACGGTGACTTCGGCTCTTAACGATTTAATTATAATTAATAGTAAACAATCAGAATGCTAGAGCGGCTGATGCATAACTCTTAAGTGAAGAATATTGTTTTTGTACTGCCGTTCTCTTAATTGGTTGAACATAACTTATTTGTGAAAAGTAAATATCTACAAAATGAATTTTCAAAGCAATGTTTATTTTTATATAGGTATTTATTTGTAAAGGCATTTAGAATACCTCTAGACTTGTACAGTCGATGCCAAAAATTAGTCAATCGGTGACAGAGTTTTAAATAAATTAAAGAGCGGAATTTATGAAAATTATACGTTCGAGGACTAAATCATATTACAAGTAAAAGTGTTAATTAACATGTAAATGAGGAATCTGATCGACCTGATATGCATCCATCGTTGTTCTCAGAAAATTGCACTTTCCCTCGCGTTATGTTCTTAGCAGACAGCAGTATTTAGTATTTACCCATCGCACATGCTACTTGTACTGCTACAGAGTAACTGTGATACCAAATGCTGCGAATTTTAGTTGGTACAATATGTTTGGTTAGCCACGGGATTTATGGTTGGACGCGCACTTTGTGCGATCCTACACACGTTCACTTTCGTTAGTTAGATACGGACGATAAAACCATAATGACCTGACGCCGAAAAGTGATATCCGATTTCATAACTCAATTTGAACCGGTACACGCCATTTTAGTACTCCAGATAGAAACATATCACGCGAGCTTCGCGAAATAGCGTCCAATTTATTTTCCGGATTGCTTTTTGTGGGTCAGTTTTAAGAATGTCTGTTACAAATTCTGACTATTTTCTGTCTAAAAATGAACAACTAAGATAAATAAGATCTCTTTATCAAATATGATCAATATTTTATGAGCCTTCCGAATAATGGTCATAAAGACTTCTTCTAGTAGGCGAAAAATGATTTTTGGCGCAGGTTTTTAAAAGATATTCAATGTTTTAAATATAATTCCTATTTCTAGCCCAGAAATGGATACGCCGCGTAGGTATCGGGGGTTGCATTAACCTCTAGCGGTGAATTGTTTAAATTTATTGCTGAAAAAATTATGTGCACAAAAATGAAATCTAATTTTTATAGTTTTAAGGAATTAGCTCTTTTAAACTCTGAATGTGTTTTTATTTTGTGATATATATCTCTAAATAAATATGTACATAATATCTAAATTACAAATAGATAGTTTCTTAACATATTGACACAAAAAAGGATTTACTCTAACATTTTTATTATCTTTATCAAAACAATAGAATCTTGTGACATTAACATTATCATACGTTTTGTATAAATTAAATAATGTACACAGACGAGAATTCCGATAGGGAGTGTGAATTTGATGAAGTCAGCCCCGAAGATACACCAAATGTTACAAAGAAGTCGCTGTCCACTGTTGGTTTCAGAAGTAATACGGAGAATCAAAGTGCGCGGCCAATGGCGCTGCGAGCGACCCAATCTTTTACTGGAGCCGTTGAAGAGTTGAGGTTTTGTGGCAATTTTCAGAGAATAGGCCTCTCGAATCGTGTTAATGTAACGTCTGCACCCAAACCGGCGCCAGTGTGTCCCTGTGGATGCCTCCTAAGACCAGCAGTAACTGGACCCTTCAGAACTAGAGAAAAAAACACTCTCGCTCTTCACGTCGTCGCTCCTGAAGTCCTCAATCATCACGGTTACAACTTCGAACCTAATCAAATCGCCATGTTTTGGAAGAAAGATTGCAGAATGTTTTTATGGAAAGGCAAATCGAAAATCAAGACAATCAATTCAGATAAATGATTTATGCAAATAAAAAACTATATTGTTTTAAATTTAGTTTATTGTTAAATGCAACACATTTAAACCATAATGAAGATATTTAAAATATCTATGTATTCTAACATTAACAAAATATAACATTCAATTCTACCCCAAATTTGAGTTCAATAACTTACTGTAAAGTTTGTACAGTATCTAAAGGTTGTTTCTCTACTCCTGGCATTGCTGCTTCATCAGATTCACCGCATGAGAAGCGCACATAGTCAATAACTTCGACTTTATTTTGTTCTAAAATTTCTTGAACTGTGTAAGAGGGGTCCAATAAATATTCCTGGTAAATAAGGCATATTTCATCATCTGAGTTATTTGCCGGAGCGTCTTTGTCTTTATCACCTATTTTCGATGGAGAGCAGCCTACAATATGTTGGCAAAGTTGCCTGCCCATGTCTTCCTCATCATTAGGCTGCTTATAAGCTAATAGTGCTCCATATTTTCCAGCTGAATAATCTCCTGGTACTGCTGGTGCTGGGTGAGTGTAAGCAGATATTTTGACATCGTTATAATTAGCTTTCCAGCACTCTGCTCGTCGTAGAACGGCATTCTCGCCCACAGAGCCAATAAATAGCGCCAATACTTCTGTCAGCTTTTTTCCGTCGATGCTCAGGTTTCCAAGTTGTTCGCTGTCCAATTCCATCTGTAATTTAAAGGGTGCTTTCATAACTTATTAAACCATCAAATTATTGAATATCCCATGATTGAAAATAAAATCAAAGTAAAATCCCACAATAGAAATGAGTCAATGAAAATACAAATTTTAATTATGTTTATGGTTGCTTTACCAATTATTAATATAAAAATCAATAAAAAATCGATTTAATATAAAATGACTGCTCAAATTTAATAAAATGCCAATAAAATTTTACAGTGTGTTACAAAACAAGTGTCCAATCCGAAAACCTCTTACGATATACCGGTAGTAGGGTCCTCATTTTGCTATAATTTTGAAAAAAAAAATTAAATTTTTCAAACAAAAGAATTAAAGTGAGTAAAATTGCAAAACTTTAATGCCAACAACATCTAGCAAGCTATAGGGTCTTTATGTTCTATGTAAGTTGCCGGCATTTTTAAATTCCTTTGAATTTGTGTAAAATTTTCACTAAAAACACAATCTTTAAAACTTTATTGCATTGATATATTTAGATACGGATTTTTTATTTTATTTAAACAAAGAAACTCACTTTAGTTATAGGTCCTTTGGACTGTAGATGGGTGTGAGCAAATTTATAACAAGCAAGCGTAGCATCTTCCATCATTTTATGAAACTTTTCGTTCTTAGCAACAAAGTCTGTTTCACAGTTGAGTTCCACCAGAGCTCCGTGGGTCTTATCGAATTTAACAGCTACCAGTCCTTGAAGGGCCTTTCTTCCGGCCAGTTTAGTAGCCTTCGCCCAACCCATGGCCTGAGCTTGCTCATTCAACCAAGCTTCTGCCTGAAAAAACAAACAATATATACATACCTAATTATAATTCTGGTCTGATATAATTAAAAATAAATCATGGTACCATATTTTAATCTACCCCAAAAAGTATATAATTACTTCTTGGTTAAGGTAGCCTGCCCTGACTTCGCTCGTATATATTATGCATGTAGTATACATATAAACCTTCCTCTTTACACACTCTATCTATTAAAAATGTGAATGAACATTGGTTGCGTATTTTTAAAGATTTAATAATACATAGCGATATAGGGACAAAGATAGCGACTTGTTTTATACTATGTAGTGATATGGTCACATGCATTCACAAGGCTGTAAAATTTTATACATTAACACATAATATATTATTACCTTGTCACTATCATTATTGTGCATTTCTAAAGCCTTTTTACAGTTAGCAATGGTGTATCCCGTCTTCTTCCTCAACTTTGCGAGAAGTGAAGATTCTGCTGCACGGGTTATTAGACTTGTGTGGAAACTTCTTACCAGTTGGAAAATCATCTGGAATATTAAAAAAAACATATAGTCACCCTTTTTTAAACAAGATTATATAAAGGTAAAAATTATCCTTACAAAAATATTAAACCAATGTTTACAAACAGTTTTAAACTATATATGAATGCATAATATATTTATGCTGCCGTATTGTTAGATGATCCAAGCCTTACTAAAGTTAGTGAGCTTAAATAGTTTGCAATATGACATCATCTCTGAATAACTCAGTTCAAGGCTATCAAACCATAACACTATACAAAATGTTTATATGCATGTTCATTGTTAGTAGGAGTTAAGATTATCTCTCTATTATTTACCTTAGAATATACTTTTACTGTTTGTTTCATTAGATATGTATACCTAGAATAACAATAGCAATATTTTATTTTTGTATTATTGGACATGTTATTCTGATTTTACTACACCAAAGTGGTATACAAACTCTTTAGTGCAATGAGTGCAAAGGAAACTGGTACTCTATATTAAAATTTAAAAATAAAAGATGAACGGCGTTGTCATGGAGAATCAATAATTTTGTTTTATTATCTTACCAACGATAGGTCACAGTAGGTTTGTTGTGATTCTTGTATTTTTCATTATTTAATTTAATTATGTAAAATTAGAAATAAGTTTTTGTTTCTGAAGTAAGAATACTAAGGAGTTGCAATAATTACCTTTACGAGAAGATTAAAAACGTAAGTTTTCTTTGAAACAGCTTTTAGAACAAAATTTTTAAAATATCATTAACTTTTTTTTTCCTTTTAACAATAAGGTAAAAAGTTATTTGACCACTTAATTTTACAAGATTTTGGTTATATTGTTAAAATTAAAATTTGGAGCAATTTCGTCCCTTACCTCAATCTTGTCAATATTTCAGCTGTCATTTGACAAGTGACAGTGACATTAAAAATCGTTCGGAAATAAATTAACACAAGAACAAATAGTCTGTTATAACAGTTTTAAGTATTAGGTTTATTGTTCATTGTAATACCTTCTTTATGCAACGAAATAACAATTTTGTTTACATTTTAAATTTAGGTAAAACTATGCAAAACAACAAGCCAAATCGTAAAAAAAGCCAACCGGGTCCATCTTCAGCAGATGTTAAATTGCCTAAAATACCAAGGATTAAAATGCCCGATGATTTCAAAATACGAACACAACCACTTTTTTCTTTACCAGAAGAGGTACTTAAATTACCCCCACCTAGATCGAAAGCCGCAAAAATTCAGGCTGCTAAAGCTGGTGGACCACGTAAGAGATCCAGTGGTAAGCATCAGTTATAAGTCAATGATAATTGTTTTGTGTTAATGATTTCATTTATTGTGTAATAGTTATGATTTTAATAATATTTTGAGTAAGTATAGCCTCTTGTAAGGGGTAGACTCTTGGGTAGTCTCCATACATATAAGTCAATTTATTATTTACTTTGTACTTTAAGATACAAAATATTAGACCTGATATTGAATATTTTAGTAATGCAAAGTTTCACGGCCATGAGAAAAGCTCGCGAAGAGTTCAGAGCAAAACTAATGAACTTAATCTGTCAATCGGCCCCCGGGGAGGATGGAGACGCGATTCCTAATTCAGAAGAAAAGAATATGCTGCGATATTACTATTACCTGAGATATGGCATTGATACCATACACGTGGCACCGCTTGATAACAAGATTATACTCAAGTGAGACTTTATTTAAGTTATTCTAATTAATTTTGATGGGATTAAGTTTACGTAAAATATTATTTTTACAAACTTTTGACCGGGATCGTGCCCACCTTTGTAAGAATATAACATTTGGCAATATAATTGTTTTTCTACAATACTATAATAATTCTTCTAGAGTATTCTTCTAACCTAATAGATTAATAAATCTATAAGATTTTAGCTTGAAAGAATCCATTTATCCGTATAACCTGTCGCACTTGTAGTAACGTATGTTGATCTTGTAGAGTTCACAATTTGATACCACTTAAACTTAAAAGATGGAAGGAAACTCTTTTTACATGTACTGATGAAATGAGGGAAGATTTTATGATGAGTATGAAAAAAGCTATCGTTGACTTTGTACTAAAGGATCCTAATACGGTAAAATAGAATATAATTCTTATCTTAATGTTTTTTTAAATAAATAACGGCTATAATTTAAAATTCAATGTATTGTTTTAGGAAGAGTCTTTAGATGAGGAAGACACGCCTCTCAAACAAGAGCTAGCTAAAAAGGATGACGCTTGGAGGAATCGCTATGTGGTCGCCAAGAAATTCATCAATAAGAACCTACATAGCGTTAACCCATGTATAGCGCAGGTTTTGCAGATATGGTGGAAGCAGTTCAAGTGAGAGTCACGACTTAAATATTATGCGAACTTGTAATATTCAATCGAAGATATCGACATTGATTTGATGATGATGAAACACGCAAAGGGCATTTGAGCTTTGATTTAATTCTTATAAAATGTTAAATATCCAATATTGTGTAATAATAGCTTTGAATAACTAAAATCTCATACTTTAGTGATCTACGGCTGATTAGTATGAAGGATATTATGACGACGCACGAAGCATATGAGCTGCAAGATTTCAGTTTTGTGTGTAAGCGGCACATCGACGCGGCTGGGAACGTGCTCACGCTGCAGTGGATTCCTACTGTACAAGCAGTCTTTTTGCAGGTTATTTGATTGATACAATCTTCTAAATAAATGTTAGAAATCTACAAGTCCAAGTGCATTCACTATTAAAGTACTCTAATAGGTAGAGGATAATCTACATTACGATTGAGACAATTTATTTTTTTAATGAAATATCTTAACGTTTATAGTTAGCCACTACTAAAGGCACAGCACATTAGGTACAGCAGTTATTGGTAACAAGAAGTACAATAGTCACTGCGACGTATAATTCTAAAACATTTGCTTCCAGGGGAGTAAAAAGAGACTGATTCCTGAGCCAAAACAAGTTTCTAAAATGAAACATTTCTACAACTGCTTAGCTTGTATAATGACGTATAATCTACAAACTCTCTGCTTGAAATCCATGAAAGAATTTACCGACTACATCATGGATGTTGGGGTACCATATTCTGTAAAATATTAAAGTTTTTGTTTCTAAATCTGGTTGTGATATTCATTTGGTGCTTACAGGGTCAGAATCAAGGATTCGTAGTAAATTTAGCGTTTCAAGAAGATGCTATACAATTTGAACCATCGTTTAAGCAGTTTAGAGATCAACTCTGTCTCTTGTACGACTTCATAATGGACGCTTGCAGGCAGTCCCCTCGATTGGAAACTTTATTGTATCAGGATTACGTCGTAACAAGTAGGGTTACCTTAAGGGTAAGTCACTATAACTATACTAAGTAGTATAAGTCACTATAGATATCCCTATAAACTGTAGATTTTAAAATTCTTTATGATGGCTAAATGTTTTTTTACAGCCAGTAATAGATAATGATTTAGTAGAAGATTATAAGAAGAAGGTAGCGGATTTAATAAATGAACAAAGAATTGGCCCTGAACTTAGGGTTCAGGATTTTGATGATTATGTTTGCCTGCTTAATGGAGAGGTAAGACACAAATCAACGCTTATATTACAGCGCCATGAAAATACGTTTTGATCAATTTACAACAAAGATAAAGAGGTAGACAATATTTAAGACCTCACTAGTAATTAGTACATTTTACTGTATAGTAATTGTTTTTTATGATCTTTTATTTATGTGCCTACTAGTGAAGAGTGGCTTAATTTTTACGTTTAAACGATGAAATGTAAAAATATTGAGAAAATCATATGGTATTATAGGAAAATAAATGATATAACTTTAATACTTATTTTTATGCTAACAGTCAGCCGGGAAGGTAGAAAACTTTATTAGGGCGATACCAGAGAAAACTTTTGAGGAGTATTGCGCTGAAGCTGTGAAATTTGTCAACTTAGCTCGAGAAATACCGTCCAGATTGGAGGGGACTATTGTAATCGGCATGTTTCGAATGCAGCGAGGAGATCTAATAACATCCTTGCGAGGGGCCGCTACGAGAATGGCTAATACGTTGCTAAGGAGGATGACGGAGGATTACCAAAATATGATACGATCGTTAGTTATATTTACAATTTTATTATATATCAGTAGAACAATGTTCGCAGTTACGGACCAATAGTTTCCTAAGCCTAACTGCAGTGTTTAATATCTATAAAACATTTATTAAATTTATCAACATTATGAGTAGGTATTAATTAAAGACTTAGACTTATATGATAATAGTATATGGTGATGCAATTGTATTAACAAGGTTCTATATACTCTAATTTTGACAATGTACTAACGACAGCAACAATTTTGAAGGATATACGAGGAGTACTCAATGATAGCGACAACACTGCTAACTCCTCCACCTGACACGGCTGCATTGATGGACCTGATCGCGTATTGCAAGAAGGTGGAGGATATAATGCTTGATGATATGGAAGACAAGCTTCGGAATGTTTTGCGATATATCGTGTTCTTAGGAGACTATACCACGTTCACCCCGCTCGAGATGAAGGCAAATAATCAAACCTTCCACTGGTAAGTTTTTGCATAGTAATCTCGCTAGTTGGTTCGAACTGTCAATTGTTTTTGCTAAGCAAGAAAAATTATCTGTACTTATAAGGTACGGACGAATGCCAGGAGTAGCGGAAGAGTGTAAAGTAATATGTGACCAGAAGAAAATAGAATATCAAGAATTATTGAAGGTATGTAATGCATATTACAGTAAATACAATAACGTTTAGAAGAAATAAATGAAACAATAATGCTTTGCCAGGTTCGCATTGCCAAATTTATCGAAGATCTCGATATATTCGAAGAACAGTGCGGTGAACTACAATATTGGGGAGATATAAATGAACTACCTAAATACGTTACTCGTGCGCGTCGATTGGATGAGAAGTAATATTACTTGTTTAAATATTTGAATATCGGTTTAAATTTTAATTGTGATGTTATAAATCTTCAAACTGTAATATATTACTAGATTAGCCAACGCGTTAGTGAAGATCGATCAGTTTAACGAAGAAGAGACGTCGTTTGGTTGGGAGGTGTCTCAATATCCTAAAAGAAAGTCTGTTTATGATAGACTTGTCCCTTTCAAGAAATTATTTGACGCCGGATACGACTTCCTCGAGAAGCACAACAGCTGGATGAAATCTAGGGTATTTCGAAAATTTGTTAATTTACTATTATAGTTTAAGTACTTCAATATTTTCTTTTTCAAAAAGAAAATTTTAACTCGCATTATTGTTAAATACAAAATTGTCTCATGTTAGGTGGGTAGCTTCGATCCTGAAGATATTGAGGGTGACGTGGGTTATTACTATAAAATTGTGTATAAACTAGAAAAATCTTTCCAAGAAACCCCTGCCACATTTGAACTTGCCCAAGCAGTACGGTGAGTAATTACAAATTATTTTACGTTCTCAAAAATTTACATGACTTCCGTTTATGCCGTAATGTTTCAGTCAAAAAATGGAAGACTTCAAGACTCATATGCCAATTATAAACACACTCGGTAATCCGGGTATGAAGCCACGACATTGGGAAAAAGTTTCTGAAATCGTCGGGTTCCCGATTGTCGTCGACGAAGAGCTATCGCTCGAGAAAGTTATTGACTTCAACTTAGTGGATTATATCGAGAAGTTCGAGAGTATATCTGAAGCTGCCACTAAAGAAAATAATCTCGAGAAGGCGCTTGATAAGATGATGAAGGAATGGGCGGATCTTAAATTCGATATTCTGCCTTACAAGTCTGTAACTTTTATAGTTAATACTTCTTTCACATGTGAAAATAATTAATTATCTTTAAATAATTTTTAGGGATACTGGGTCGTATATTCTATCGAGTGTTGATGAAATCCAATTACTGTTGGATGACCACATCGTCAAGACTCAAACTATGAAGAATTCACCATATATCAAACCGTTTGAGGAGATTATATAGTTAGTTTAATTCTAAGAAATTTGAATGTGTTTATAATGTTCTAGTTTTTAATAAATATTTTAACAACTTGTGTGTTAGTGACTGGGAAGCTAAACTGGTGCTCCTACAAGAGATTCTGGATGAATGGCTTAAAGTTCAGGCAACTTGGATGTACCTGGAGCCGATCTTCTCCTCCCCCGATATTCAACAGCAAATCCCCGAAGAAGGTCGTCGATTCAGTGCTGTTGATAAGGTAATATTGACAATGTACCAGAGCTAGACAAATAAATATTAAGAACTAACAAAAAATCAACGATCAAGCGAATTAGACCCCGTAGCATGGAAAAACCTAAATAATAATAGTAAAACATGTATATATGCTTTACTAAAATAAATTTTTATGCTTTATCCTCATATTAATTATACTAAAATTCATTTTATCTCTATATTAACCAAAACAGATGTGGCGAGAAATAATGAAAGCCGCATTCACGGAGCCGAGAGTACTGGACGTGATAAAGATAGAGAAGATGCTGGACCGGCTGAAGAAGTCCAACAATTTGCTGGAGATGGTACAGCGAGGCCTGAACGCGTACTTGGAGAAGAAGCGACTGTACTTCCCGCGGTTCTTCTTCCTGTCCAATGACGAGTTGCTCGAAATTCTGTCAGAGACAAAGGATCCCATGCGGTAAATTTAATGCCTTTCTCTTTGGAATGTACACATGGATTAATAATCATACTAAAGTAAAAGCTTTGAGAAATGTTGACTTAATATTTATATTCAGTAAATTTGATGTCTTCCTTTTTCGAATAGACAGTAAAAATTATATAATCATACCCTAGTAATCGTTTTGAGAAATGTGGAATTACTATTAATTTCCTTAATAAATATATAATAACTAGCTGTTGCTCGCGACTTCGTTCACGTTGATTTGTGTTTCCATTATTTCTTATTTCTTCGCTTTTATTAGTCGCAGCGTGATGTTATGTAGCCTAAAGCCTTTCTCGATAAATTGTCTATTCAATAAAAAATATTTTTTCAATTCGAACCAGTAGTTCCTGAGATTAGCGCGTTCAAACAAACAAACAACTCTTCAGCTTTATATATTAGTATAGATCTACACTTTATGTCAAATTACTTGGTTTATTTTCATAAGTATTTTTCCTCTAGTGTACAACCTCATCTCAAGAAGTGTTTCGAGGGTATTGCGAAACTTACGTTCACGGATGAAATGGTGGTCACTCACATGCGGTCTTCGGAAGGAGAGATTGTGGAACTCACCATAACTATCAATACTGCAGCTGCTAGAGGACAAGTCAGTGTTTTAAAGCTTTATATCTTGTTTAATTATATATAGGGACAAATAATATTATTATAACATTTATAACACGTTCGAAATTTAAGATCAATCTTGTTTAAGGTACATTCGTGTCAATGTACGGTTATACTTTAGTATAGGTTTTAGCGTTTAAAAGATAATTTTTTATTATTAAATTTAATAGGTGGAGAAATGGCTGTTAGAATTAGAAATAGCAATGAAGTCATCTGTCCATCACGTGGTCGCTCTGTCGTATGATGACTACTTAAATATACCGAGAGAAAAGTGGGTGTTAGTCTGGCCTGGACAGGCTGTGAGTTATTTTTTCATATTACGAAGATACACTATAATATTTTTATTATCAAAGTTACTTTGTTTTTTCTAATATAAATAAATTATCAATAATAGAGGAAAAACACGAATTCATCCTTAATTATTATATTTTATAGGTTTAGTTACTTGATGGTTTGTTATTACAAATAATTCTTATTTCTACAAATTAGGTTCAATGTATTGCAATGACATTTTGGACTTCGGAAGTAACAGAAGCAATTCATATTAGTATACCAGCAATGAGAGCTTACTGGGACAAATGTAACTACCAGATTTCCAAGATCGTGGACTTGGTGCGAGGGGAACTTAGTTTGCAAAACCGAATTACTCTAGGTAATTTTATGCTTTGTGTCTGACTGAAAGAATTGTCTGAGAATATATTTGCCAAGCGATAAAGTCGCTTTTCTAAGATGAGCTATATGTTGAGTATAGCCCCGAGTGTAAGCAATCAATTAGTATTAATAAACTTAGATTAACACTGCAATGTTGTGGAGATTTATATATACCTTTACGTTTACGTTTTTTACGTATTGTCGTCACTCGAACAGTTACAATTTTTAATAGCTTCGCTATTAACACTTCAATCAGAGAAGGAAAATATAAATTTTCTTCCAGGAGCTCTAGTGGTATTGGATGTACACGCTCGCGATGTACTGATGGAACTGATAGACTTTAAAGTGCAGACCGATAACGACTTCAACTGGCTGTCACAGATACGATACTATTGGGAGGTAATTAATATAAGAATTTTATGTTCTCCAGTTTTCAAATTAAGTGTTTTATTTGAATGTGGAAAAAGGTCTTTTCTGTTTTGTTATCTTTAATATATAGCGCTTTTTGATTTAATTTTTCAAGAAAAGCCTTTAACTTAAAGGGTGTGCAGTGGATATTTCATGTCACTTAATCTTAAATTGTAGACGTCACCAAGTACAGACACACACACTCACTCAGACCCACGCACACACACAGTTATATTCATACTACTAAGGCATCCTGTGGACTGGTTTCTCAACTAGAAGCTCAAGTTTTATGCATTACATTTGAAATCGTAGCTAGAAGAGCACAATCTCACAAATTTAAACACACTACTAAGGTACCTTATGGACTTGTTTCTCAACCAAAAGTTCTGGTTTTATCTAATACATATGGAATGGTAGGAGCAAGAAGAGGACCTGAGCTGGCAGGTGGCCACGCGCATGATCAACTCGCAGCTGATGTACGGCTACGAGTACCTCGGCAACACGGGCCGCCTCGTCGTCACGCCGCTCACCGACCGCTGCTTCCGGACGCTCTTCGGAGCTCTGCACTTGAATCTCGGTAAGAGTAATCACAGCATAGCTTTACTATTATTAGGTTTTATTTAAATGTCAATTATTTAACCTACAGAAAGCCATTTTTATTGTTTCCTATAAGAAAAAAATCTAGGATGAGGTGTTAAAAGAGTTGGGCCTTTGATCATATTTCTGAAAAGTAATGGATAAGGATATGAGAAATAGTTTCTGATACGGATATTTTTAAGGCATTTCAAAAGTAAAATACAAAAAGGTAATTTCGGCCTGCCGACCAAAACAACTTGCCATAACGTGTTTAAATTAGGATCTACCCAATATTATTCGAAACTTTTATTCGCAGAAAGAAGGGTATAATCTAATAGCTATACTATTTTTTGAAGGTGGTGCACCCGAAGGACCAGCTGGAACTGGAAAAACGGAGACAACAAAAGATTTAGCTAAAGCAGTCGCTAAGCAGTGCGTCGTGTTCAACTGCTCCGATGGACTCGATTATATCGCGCTGGGGAAGTTCTTTAAGGTTTGTTCTGAATATATTATACAGTTTTAACATACATGGATGGATTTTCAAATTGTGTATTACTTAAACTTAAAAATCATTCTTTATTCTCTGATAATATGACCTTACTTGCAATATTATATAATGTTTTGATATCATTTGGAACAAAAGGTTTGACTCACACCATACAAGCAGTTCAGGAATTAACAAGTTGAAGCTAAAATGGTTCAACAGTTTTTTTTTAACAGTGTTAAACTTTGATGGTTGGTTACAAAAATGTTACTTTACCAATAGGGTCTAGCCTCTTGCGGTGCGTGGTCTTGCTTCGATGAATTCAACCGTATCGACCTGGAAGTGCTGTCAGTGGTGGCGCAGCAGATATTGTCCATCCAGCGCGGGATCAACTCGGGAGCCACCGAGCTGCTGTTTGAAGGAACACTACTTCATTTGGACAAGAGCTGTGCAGTGTTCATCACTATGAACCCTGGTTATGCCGGACGCTCGGAATTGCCGGATAATTTGAAGGTAGGAGAATTTAGTCTTCACTGTAATGTTCCTGTTGCCTTTCGTCTTGTCGAACAAATTATATTAGTTTAAAAATAATAAGTTGTCGCTGCTGGCTAGTCATATATAATTTGGCGTTAGACTAATCTTTTCTTTTCTTTTACACGTTCTTCTTTCTTTATTGTTATATTGAAATTAAAAGTTGGTTTATTTCTTCAACTATTGCACTGTGCTAGTGAATATTTTTACACGGTTAAGAGCTTTTTACAATATTACAATATTAAAATATATAAGCATATTGTTTAAATCTCTCAATATCTCGTGTAAAAATTTCCTTGTAACTTTAATAATTGATAATTAATTATTGACAAAGAAGAGTTCTTTTTCACTCAGTAAGATATAACTATTATTTTAACAGGCATTATTCCGCTCAGTGGCTATGATGGTGCCTGACTATGTGTTAATATCTGAAATTGAGTTGTACGCGTTTGGTTATTTGAACGCAAAACCTCTTGCCGTGAAGATTGTTGCCACATACCGCCTGTGTTCAGAACAGCTGTCTTCGCAGAGTCATTACGATTACGGTAAGTTTTGTTGACGCGAGAACACAAATTGCACAGAAATTTAACCAAGTGCTTGATAATATTTACATGAACTATACTTTAAATATGAAATGAAAACCATAAGTGTTGATAAAAGCAAGCATCTGACAATCATAATGTTCGTGTTTTTTTGGGTTGTCAATTTCCAAAGTTTTTAGGGATGCGTGCTGTAAAGTCAGTGCTCAGAGCTGCCGGAGCTTTGAAGCTGCGATATCCCGATGAAGATGAGGACGTGATCTTGCTCCGATCTATCAAGGACGTCAATCTTCCCAAATTCTTGGAACATGATGTGCCTCTGTTCATGGTAAGTTATTTAGTAAGTTTGACGACTAATGACGGTATCATTAACACGTTTGCTTCAGATGAAGGAGAACTAAGAAATAATATATTTTGAAAACATAAGATAAAATGGTAAATTTTAACCACTTGTTGCTTCCGTAACATTCAAGAGTTTATTATTTTTACGCAAATACGTAAGACAATCAAATGATAGATCTAAAACAAGTAACAGTTTTTCTACTTATTATTTGTAACAGATTTGTTAAATACGATGAAAATATTGTGTACATTCTAACAACAGGGTATTATCGGCGATTTGTTCCCTGGGTTACCATTGCCGCAAGCGGGGCTGCCGCATCTTGTAGCATGTCTGCGCGAAATATGCGTCCCTCACAACCTTCAGGCTAATGACTTCTTTGTGGAGAAGGTGAGTAAAGGAAACGTAGAAGGGATTTGAATGGTTTGAGTCTGTAACAATATTTTCCCCTTTTCCGGGGAGTATCTTACTAACTACTAACATTATTAATGTGAAAGTTTGTGAAAATGTATGTATGGATGTATGTTTGTTATTCTTTCACGCAAAAACGGCTGGATCGATTTGGTTAAAATTTGGTACGTAGATAGGTGATATCCTGAATTAGCACATAGGATACTTTGCATCCCGGTATTGTTCCGGAAATGGGAACTACGCGGGTAAAACCGTGAGGCCCTGCTAGTGTAAAATAATGATAAATATCAGCGGTGAATTCCACTTCATTCTAGTTTTGGCTTTATGTTTAAACTTAGATACACTATCACTCTGTCAGATCAGGATAATCTGATAAAATTAAAATAGTTTTAATACCCACTAAAATATAAACCTGTACAGGGCTTGATTATATCGAGATCATGGATAATAATTAACACGACTATGATAATTATTGAATGACAAGGTCTTTGAATGTTTAATCAAATCGTTTCAAGGTACTACAACTATACGAGATGATCCTCGTACGCCACGGATTGATGTTGGTTGGTTTTCCGTTCTCGGGTAAAACTAAATGTTACCACGCACTAGGACATGCTCTGGCATTAGTTTCGGAAAAGGTTTGTACTTTTATAACGTTATTACGTATGGGGATAATATGTCTTTATTCACTCTATTAACTTCACTTAATAAAATTCAAATACACCCATCTTTGTGGTCGTTCGTTTATCCATATTCCATATTAGTATTGTAAATCTAAAAAGTTCTGTTTGACTGCCTCTTTATA
>DWAJ01000460.1:0-32767 GCA_018238005.1 Eurema mandarina
AATAAATATAAACCAGCTTGAATTCGTTCAGGCTGATAACCCCAACCTAAAATTAAAATTAAGGTAGGAATTAATCTTGCTTCAAAAAATAAATAAAATATAAATATATTTATAACAGAAAAAGTTATCAACTCAAATATCTGTCAAACAATAATGCCTATATACTTATATGGGATCTACCAGACCCTAATTTTGCAGCAAACGGACTCCATTTTGTTACACAAACATCTTTCTATAAGCAGTTCCTTATTCTCTTGTTACGATTAGAAAAAAGAGAAAATAGACAATTGTCTACGTACGTTTTGGTGTCACAAAAAATATTTAGAGAGTTAAAAACTTAATTCAAATAAAAACTTACCCTTTAAGCATTACGGCTGCAACCAGTGCATCTGAAACAATATAACTTTAATTATTATTATTATACGTAACAATAATAAACCTAAGCTAGTAAAAAAGCACCTAGACGTCTATAATTATACCTAACAGGAACTCATTAATCAGAAAATCAATAAACAGACTGCTTTATAATTTTCATCATTATAGTTCATATTAATTGGAATAATGATGGTTTGTAAATTGTTTTTTATCATTATTTGTAATGCATATCGAATAACAATCATTTTCTAGACTCACAAGTTAGCTGAACTTAAATAACAGATAGTTTATGATAAATTTGCTTTTGCACTACCTTAAGCGTTAAGACTAAAACCGGTAACATCATTCAAATACTGCACCTATCTCTTATCGTCGCTTAACGCAATAATTTTCCATTTTCCACTTACATTATAACATAAACACAAACCACTTCATCAACCTATCACCGCTACAAATTCTAAGAACAGTATCCATAAAGATCTCACGATATATAGAGGTATCTTATATCACACACTTCCTTATAAACGGAATAATATTCGCGTCCATCGTAAAGCATTTTATAAGCGAACACACAAGAAACAGTGTAATGTTTAAGGGCTAGCTTCTATCGTCTTACAATTTATGTCCTTGTAGGAAATATATTTTATAAGTTTGCAACTTGCGGAGCTAGAGTATCGTTTTACCTGTTAGATACATTCATTTTATTTATTTATCGATACTTTAATTATAAAGCTGCTCTGTCCGTCTGTCTAAAGCTTCTAAAAGAAAAGAATAAACTATTTAAAAAATTCTGGTTTTGATTGTCGGGCTACTTTTATTAACTTTGTTTAGCAGGATAATCGAGAAAGAATCTGCACAGTGCCTGTGATCCTTGCCCGTTGCAGTGACGCGGGAGAAATGATTTTATTCAGAAGAAGTCAGACATTACATATGTTAATTGTCCCGAAGCCAGGGGTATCCAATTTTGATATCCACAGCATGAAAAAAACATAACTATTTTTAACACGAATGAAAACGCGAGATATAGGTATCTAACAAATTTTACTTGCGCCATTATTTAATGCTACTTTAAGTTAACGCTTGGAAAATAATGTAATATAAATTGATTATTCATAGCAAGCGACTATCTTGTGCATAGTCGTAAATACCAGGTAAGTTTTAGCCATAAACTCCATAGTGATCTATAATAATTGTCTACGTATAATATGTAGCATAAATCATTTACTTCTTAAAGCACAAAAACAACCGACTTTAGCTGGGAAACTAAACATAAAGAGGACATAGTCAGAACTAAGCCAAATTGTAAAATTCAGCTTTCACATAAAAAGGTAACTAAAAGTAAATTACGTTATTTAATGTAGTGTATAAAGATTGTAGACTAAGTATACAGTGTCTTTATACTTTTAAATTTTTCTCATTATCCTGACAATACCTACCAAAGATCTTTAAATACTTGTTCATATTTATAGATGTATCTACGTGTGTCTATCGCTTAAGATAAAGTTCCAAGCACTTTATCAAAATATTATATTATGCAATGCTTTTCCTAACTGCAATAGTTGTACCATAATAATTTTCAAACTATAACTTTAATAAAACCCTTCAAGTAGTATACTGTTATTTATATAGCATGTCTTATTATAAAACATATTAGTTTTGATGTCATCATGAGTATCTTATCAGAAATTGCATCAATAAAAGCGGCGTCGAACAAATCAAACCATCAACATAAAAACCACATTCTTGCATATTTAACTATTATGATTTCAGACCAAAAGCAATCGCAGAATGAATAAATCATACTATCTATAAACACCTTATAAAATAAAATTATCACTTAGTCACATCTATGTTTATATAAAGAACCCACAAGTCTATGATTTTTTAAATGTGTAGTCGCTTACTCCTGTCCTACTGTACCGTTAGTGATTCAAAAGGAATATAAATAGGAGATAGCATAATGTATACTGTTGTGTCTTTAACTTATTTTCTGTTCGTTTCAGGTGTCGTTTCTACATGTTGAATAACGACGACTACATGTTGACTTTTATTTTTGTGCAACATCCATCGCGTCAACATCCTTACAAAATTTACCTCTTTAAAGTGTCTTTATTTTTATAATTTTTTGATTATTTACGGTAGGTATATACCTACTATCAAATACCTTATATTGCCGTGGAGATGAATTCAAGAGTTTTTTATACTAGCCCTTACCGGCGTCTAAAATCGCATTAAATCAACTTAATCAGTATCGTAAATAAGAACCCTTTGTTCATTCTGATATCTCAAACTCTGATGTGTACAAATTTCATTATGATCGATCCAGTAGTTATTGCGTGAAAGAACGTAACAAACATCCCAACATTTTACATTTATAATATTAGCAAATATAAAGATAAGAACTGCAGCACCAATGAAGAATAATAGATCTAAAACCGACTATACAAATGTAAAAGATTTGATATCAAGTTACTATGCCTCATTACACGCCTACGAAGACCACATAATGAATGGAACTTTCCGAAGTCCGCTAGACATTAGACATTAGTAGTCGCAGTACTGCAAGGCGCCGCGAGGCACCCGACAGCAATAATTCAGCGCTATCGTGACGTAGGCCATCATATTCCTATGACTATTAGGAGCTTGAGGCGCGGTCACGCAAGCTGTACCGTTGCCACCGGCGGCTGTGGACCGATCGAGATCTGCTATGTGGACCGGTAGTGCACCCACCGGTAGTTTCAATTATTGTCAATCATTTGCTTTTTCTAACGAGTCTATTTTTTTACCAACGTCCTAATTGTAGCATCTTACCACGTGGCAGTAGAAAATTATAGTGGAAGATACTGATTTCATAAGCGTTGGAGCTGCATATATACATATAGTAATCTATAATATAAAAAAGAATTCGCCAAATATATTGCGAAGTGCATAATTTGATAACACATGAACATACTTCGATACGTACTTAAGCAGACAAAAAAGTGAAGGAGCAAGATTTTAAGTTACAACGTAGACACAGCGTGAACGAATTCGCGACAGGCCAGCTAGTACAATCAATAAATAAACTAAGCAGGAAGCATCAGAAAATTATAAAAATAAAGACACTTTAAATTCCTTACATATAAACCCGAACATATATAGCAACCCTAACAATTGCAGCCGCTCATAAAAATCTTTCCGAGTATACATCAGTCTTCCGGGCGTCACGAGGCAATTTCCTAGGACACAAACGCTTACCTCGGGCGGTGAATAAGTGGCTTACTGTTGTCGGTGAAATGCGTCGCGCAAAGGCTCCGGGGGCCATGAACGCGAGCGATTAAGACGGTTAATACGCACTTACTGATGTATTGACTTGCACGTGCGGGTAGTTTTGTTTTTATAGAGCCTTGTAGACGAAGACGAAGAGCCACGCTTGTAAAGTTAAGGATTAACTCGAAATATTCCAGTTAGCTTCTAATTTTATAGGTATTTTATAACATAATATATAAAAGGGCGCATTTTAGTACTTCGTTTTTAATTGACATGTAATGAAAGTCTCAATAAAATGGATATAAAAGCAAGAACAAATTACAAACAGTCGTTATGCTGATAGCTAGAACTAAACTCATAATCTAAGCAAGCGGCATTCATCAAACGATTCTCCTGACATTTAATTACAAGATATAAATTCGACTCAGTTACGATTGCAAATGGGTAAGGTATTGCACATGTAAACCCCAATTACGGTAGCGAAGAGTTTAGGAATTTGTAGTATGTACATAGACTTCTGCTAAATCTGCACAAAAATCAAACTTACTTGCCTCCTCATTTCAATTTCGTATAACCTAATTAATGAAAGTAATTTACTCGATCTTAACAAAATATGTAAATTTGAAACATACAATATAAAATGTAGCATAGCGAGCTTTGAATTCTTTGAATCATAATATAGGAAATGAAATTTTATTAAAAAAGTTTTCTTCAGAAAAAAAAATAGTATTGATAGAAAATATTGTATTTTTATACAATGCAATTCACCGATGCAAGTTGTTGAAACAATTAATAATTATAAAGCATCCCGCTACCGCTATCGCTTTAGTGTGTGCGAGATAACCATTCAATTTGTAGTTAAACCTGCTGCATACCAAATTTAATTTAATCAATTTACTATAATTCACTTTGACCACCGAGCATTGACAAACTGACAACTGCATGATTAATTTAGTACATACATTATAAAGTTATATTATTTTTAGATCCAAAATCGCCTCTCGACCATTTGTCTGCGCAAGTTCCTCAAGTACTTCAGTTATAATATACGGGGAAGTCCCGATAACCTGGAGAAGTAGAAAGCTTATCAGCAACATGGAGGGAAGGAGAAGTAGAGGTATCACTAAATTTGACCACTCGTTGGACTGTAAAGCTACAGCGGACAAAGGTAACGTTAACGAAACAAAATAACTGAAGACCAAGCAGTCTAGAGGAAACATCGGCTCCAATCCAATGATAAACACGACCCTCAATGATGAGGAAACCACTATAAAGATTATTACTAGCTGGCCTGACGCGACTCCGATCACACTCTACCAATCCTACCCTATAGCGACTTCTTTTTCTACTTAAGAACCGTCTTCGTTCTTCGGAAAACATTAAAAAAGAGTTATAGAAATGGGTTCACGAGTTATGCACTTCGCAACATATTCGGCGATTCATTTTTATATATTACAAAAGATAAGTTATACTTAAAAGCAATCAACAACTAGACGTATAGCAAATAATTATTTGAACCAAACAAAATATAAAAGTAAGCAATATCACCGGCTGAATAATAATTATATATCAATAACTAATTTAATAAAGAACAAAATAAAGCAAAACATTTAAACTCGATCGATAGTGAAACAACGTTAAAATAGAAATTTACGACACATTTCCTTCCCAAGCAACATAAAGTCAATATAAGGATATTGAATACATTTACATAATTAACAATAACAATGAAATCCTCAAAATACTCTTTGTATGGTAATTACATTATTACTATGCAGGTGTTTTTGTTCATCGCAGTGAAAGTATGTTGAATAAAATAATATACGACTTAGAAAATGTTTCGTTTATACCATTACGTGTGGCTTAAAATTTAATTACTCTCCACGAAAGATACAATCTTTCGAAATTTAAAAATCTTTTTATCAAAGGTAGTGCTTAATGTGTATTATTTAAGTACTACCTTTAATGGATGAAAATAATTTCTGATCTTATAAATTCTTACCAATACTACGATTTCACAATATCGATACGAAATAGCCGTTCTAACTGAGCATTGTACTTCATCGCCACCTATAATCAAATGGCAAAGTCTACGATACATATTAATAACCGACACCAATATCTAGAATCTAAACAATCCTACAATACAAACTCGGTGCTGGGTGTACAGAAGAAATTCGCTGCGAGCAAGTTTATGCGAACATTGACGGTACTATAATTACATTCTATCTGCGGTGTTTTATTGAAAGGCTAGCTCAGAGGCGGAGGGTATTAAGATGATGGTCTTGTAATTTGATGGATTGAACGGACCCGCCGGCTAACTATGGGTAGTGAATATCTTCCAAATCTGGTGATATAGTTTGCTTTTGATTCTCTCCTAACAATACATAATAAAGCTCCTATTATTAACATTACAAAAACCACACATATCAATATGGTTAAGAAACGTTTAAACGTTAACTCGGAATATAGAATTTCTAACATTCACAGCAGACACATTAAATTACTGCCTACATTCCGACAGTTTCTGAAAATGATTTATCCGTTGAAGACGCAATTTCTAAAACAAACAGGCGGTGCATCGGATAAGTACAAAACAATGCATAATGTTGGCCGGCACTCGGCAGTTACATGATAGGCATATTGTAGGCGTGTCTCGCCGTCCCAACCGCGTGAGAACTTTTCAGCTTGACAGTATTTGCTCATTATTTACTATGCGACGTCACTCATTTAAATATATATTTTACTTAACACTATAAAACAAATTAAGTAACTTAAAGAAGCCACAGGCAATAACTACCCAAAATTTCTAGCTGGGTTTTTTCTGAAGAAATTGATGAATCATAACTATTTAAAAGTGATACTACGTTATGTACCAAACTGTAATTTTAATACTAATATATTAATTATTGGGATTCAGTCTCTTTTTGATACAAAATACCATATACAAGATTTCACCTGACAACGTCGATCTTTAGCCACGATTTTCACCCCGTCCATGTTTAATGCAAATCTATAAATTGAAGTGCAAACAAAACGGACGCCAGCTTTCATATTTCCCTTCCAGAATCCAGGTCACACATTGAAATTCACCACGCATACCGTAATAGCTGCATCAGAAATTCAGAAATGGGAAATCGTTGAGAACGTTAGAGTCGTTAGATAAATCAGTAATGACGTTGTGGTGCGATTAAAATCCGTGTCGCTGGGGACACTACAAGCGACTCGTGAGAACATGAAGGAAGCGGTTTGCAAGCATTCCCCGACCAGTTCAAGCTCGGCTCTTCACGATCAGAATTGTTAATACGACTGTTATGAGAACTCTTAGGCGACCGAGACATTCAATGTAGGACAAATAGGAGATCTAAATCGTTATGGATTCGGGCCTATGGTTTGATTAATTTAATGAAATTGCTACTGCTATTAACAATTAATAGAAATATTAAAGACATTGTACCAAAGTATATAATATAGTCAATTTTTATGTAATCCTTAAATTATGTGTCAGAAATAACGTTAGTATCTAATAAACTTTCAAAACAGGTATTTTGTTCACTTAAATATTCTAATTCTCATTATAAAGAAATAAAAATCTATAAAGTGCTTAATGATAAACATGAAAACAAGACCATAGAATGTTATATACAATGCGCATCTACCATTAAAAAATAATATATTACCATTTCCACATTGAATTCAAATATATCACATGTAATAAAGTTTAATAAACGTCCTTTTTACAAAGTACTAGTGTCACGAAGTAACTAAGTGCGTGCGCATGCGCATAGAATCTCGTTTGTGAAATTTAATGCTTTACCAGAAAAGGCGCAAAGACATGTCCATCGACACTTAGGCTTGTCCATTCCAATTTATTCCGATACGAAGAATCTTGTATTTAAAAACATTCGAATCTATTTAATGCCTGTGTTATTTCCAATCTAACATAGCTTTAACTTCTTAATATAAATCCCAGATACATAGTAATTAATGAAGACATTAACATATTTAAAGTATAGCGACGCGATTGTAACAACGTTACCTAATAAAATAAAGTATTCAAATTTCCGAAAAAAATAATAATCAAGAAACCGATCGAATACATATTAATACCACACTATAATGGGGTTATTTTATTAGGTTTCCAATCAAAGATCGATATAAAACTACAGGCCGTGTGTCATTAAAGCTGGTCTTTTAATATTAATTTTATGCGGCCGTTCTCTCAAACGACCCTTTAATTATGTCTCATTAGCAATATCCCGTAAGAATCTGAAACTAGATTCCAACGACTTAGAACGTAGTTTGTTTCTCAGGCTCGCCAATGGGGGATTAATTTAATCGCTGTAACGTTGAACTTTGCTGTTAGTGTAAGCTTAACCTAACATTAGCTATGCATTTAAATCTTACAAGTCTAAGTCATCTTTATTCAACTAGGCTACACAATAAACACTGTCGTACCACTAGTTCAGAAAGCAGTTTCTTCTAAGAAGAACGGACAAGAAACTCTCTAAGTTACCATTTCAAAAAGTAAGAAATGTTAATAAATCGCATAACAAAAACATTAAAATACCTATACGAAATAGGTCATTGTCCTGCGAACGTTAATAAAAAATATTAAAAGATTTTGTCTATACAGAAAACTTTTTTGATTATTTTTTATAGTTAATTACGTGAGAAAGTCACGTTTATGCGAATATAATGTAGTACATGTAACAACTCTTATTTATTAAATATTTAGTACATTGCTAAGCGACATTAAACAATTGTATAATTATCTATGTTAATTAATTTATCAAAACAGACAGTCAATAACATGATTGTTTATTCAAAATCAATGTTAACATATTACCAACATGATCAAATTAAAACCGTAGAAGGAGTAGTGAGGGTACTCATTATGCGCCATTGTACCATAGGAAGCTTAGGCCAAGTTAGTCTAGGACCGAAGATGAGTTTCTGCGATACCTTAATTGACGAGAGCCAGTGTTCCCGAAACCTAAGAGCTCTGCATAATAATGGCGAATAATCCCTTATCGAGCGTTCCTGTTAAAGCGAAGCTGTAATTGTATCGTGTTTTTTATGTACTAAAATTGCTCTTTTGTACGTATGAAGTATGAACATTCTTATAGAATAACTTCATCTATTAGAAAACCAGATCAAAGCCCGTTGCGTAGTTTTAAAGATATTCAAAGCATTCGTTTGGTGAGACTTTATTTTTATAACATTTATATATAATATATTATAATATTTATTACTTTCATACTAAAGTAATACCAACTAGATATTATGAAAAAAATATTTTCAGGGAAAATACTTAGTAACAAAAAAATGTAAGACATAAATTTCAAGTACAAGACAGTTTTTGAAATGACCCAAATGACCATACAGAAATATTATACATATTATATATACTTGTAAAAGAAGCGAGATGCGGCCGCGGAAAATAGTTTCAAAATATAGAAATATAGCGATTATATAATGTATAATCAAAATAAACCTATTACTTCTCTGTCTCGTGTACGTCATTTCATAATCAGGCAAATTCTCTCTTAAGAAGCATTCTAAACATGAGCAATTGTTACAAGACGACAACATCGCCTTAAGCACAAACTGCACGTTAATGGCGGCAAGCGCACAATACTTTAATTAAATCGTCGTCTTGGGGAACGAGCGAGGGCCGCGGGCGTGCATCTAGCTAACGGACATAATGGGAGACGCGATGGATTGTTTGCTACTCACCATAGACCATATACAAGGGGCCTATCGCAGGCTCTCGTCACGATAACATTATAATTCTAGTTGTAATCCACTTTAAGGGTAGCTTTAACAATTACAAATGTCGGTGATATTGGTAATATAATTCTAAATATCGGGTTGAAATTCATAAATAATAATATACACAGTTTACCTCTTAATACGGCTTTACCTGTAATTAGTATGGATAATACATATCAGGTTTCTCGCAATCGTTCCAAATGTTATTTTTTTCTAGGAAACGAGTAAAGCTTATATGGCTAATGCAGCTTTCATGAAGATTTACTTTCTTTAGTTGTAAATAAATACCAAGCCAATTAAGTCTCATTGTACATTACATATTTTTTAATTAGAAACTTATACTACGACTCATATACGATTTTGCTACAAAATAATAAATTTATACTACGATGATACCAGATTTTTAAAAGCGTACATGTATTGAAGAATTTATATTTACGAAAGTTAAGGGAAGTTAGTTTTCAAGAGTCCCGTGCACGCGATAAACCAATTTAGCAAACATTCACCGTATTATCTAAACATTTAATTAAGTCAAACAGCACAAATGAACAAAGCTTTTCCGTTCGCTCCACGTTTCATAATTAAAGCTATTTATCAAAGGAATGCTAATTGGTAGAACTCCCGTTTAATGATTTCAATCAATTGTAAGTTTAATTTCACTGGCCGAAGAAATTTAGCTGTGTAGTAAAATAGATGTTACTTGAAACGATTTTGCTCGCAACGGTGTTTGGTATTACAATTTACGTGAAGTAAATCGTAAACAATTTAACTATGTACATATTCAGAAAGGATGTTACAAATATGAATACTTATATCTTATGTATCTTCTTTTAAAGATTTCGTTAGTTACTAAAGGTAATGCATAATCAGTTCATTTGGCAACATCACCTTCGCCTAAAAACACTTGTTAAAGACATAATATAATTCAGAAAAATATAAAAACGTATACGAATATTCACGGGCTAAGCCTCAAGCACAGCAAATAACACTTACGTTATAGCAAAAGTATGAATAAATTTAACCACATAAGAGCACTCAAATTGAAACCATCACATGAAGACAAAAGATTACATTAACGCATAATGAATGTCTAAACGGCACATTATGCCATTGTGAACATAATGCACGGTCAATTACGTACGAGCATATCACATTGACAGTTTAGTATGATTGCTCATAATTGTGCTCTAATGGAATTCAACTATAGAGGAACAGTCGCGTCGAAATAATACTGTTATTTATTTTTTATATGTGATAACTTTTTTTTAGGAAAGCTATGGAGGAAATGATAATGAGGTAAGTGGACCCTCTACAGAGTGTTTCGTATTACTGAAGCGAGTAGGGGTCACGGCACCTTTGCCCACTCTTCCTTGACTCGCAATCTCTCCTGGTGGTAAGCGGCGTTGCGGTCTAGGGTATTTCATGTCTACCTAGGTGCTTATCCACCCTTGCCTTAAATTATATTTTTAGGGATGGATACATATTGGAACGGAGTTTCACTCCCTAGCAATTCTCTAAGGAAATCATGAGGAAAACCTTTTTGAACGAATATTCCTTATACCTACTTACCACACGTTTTTAACGGTTATTTGTTTAATTGCAAACACAACATACATAACACTTACCTATCTTATACCATATTTCCTATTTTTTACACTTACTAAATAACTTTCTAATATATTTTCAAAATTGTTCCAAATATCTAGAGATTATGACCTCTTTATAACATATTATAGATATATATAAATGATGTGTCACATTGTATGTCCACTATTCCCTACTAAACTACTGAACCAATATTGAATAAAAAGTTGCAAGCCATGTACAGTTTGATCCAACTTAAAAGATAGGATAGCTTACATGCTGGTATTGCCCCGGGAAAGGGAAGTAAGCGAGACACAGCTGGTACTATTATAGAAATATAAATATAGGTATGTTACAAGAATAGGTTTCAAAAAATTGTTTGCTAACTCTTGAAGAAGTATCACAGCCTACTTAAAATATAACTTTAATTGTATTATTTTCATTGAGTTTAGTTGAACCTATAGTGCATAAAAATTTAACATAACATGAAAATAAAATTTATATACAATCTACCAGAAAGGATTGTTCTATGTTAATAGAAAAATTATTCAGAAAATAACACATTTACATATACACAGCTTAGTGTATCTTTTAAGATATAATAAAAAGATAAAATTACGAATATTGTAGTTCATTTCTGCATCTACTTGATAAATTTTAAAATTCTAATTCCTAATAGGTTTCATTATATTTTATTTTATTGCTTATTAATGATACACATGCAGATTAAAAAAGACATATTTTGTAAAAGCTCTATTATTTTACTACTACTTGTAATACAATAATAAACCATTTCAATACTCTCATAAATAATTATCAAAATGTATTCCATTGACATACAGCTGGTTCTAAAAGGAAAAAAATCATTTAAATGAATATATATTTAATTTTTTTATTAAGATTGTACAAATCTGAAGTATCTTTTTAACTTAAGACTGTTCAACATTAACTATACTATAAAGACATGAATGTCTATCAAATTAATAATAATTCTCAGCTTACCAAGGTCCTAAACTATTCACTCACATTTTTAGAAATGAGTATTGTCTATTACTTAAATATTTAGTATTTAAAATTAAAAAAAAATATAACCTCTTCTACTCACCCAAATAAAGTTGTATCTTAAGCTGCATACATTCTGATAAGGTATGTAATTATGTTATACTATGAAACAGCAACAAATAAATGTAAATGGGGAAATAAACTAAAAATTTAAAACATTAAACCACTTCAAATCAACTTTGTATTCAAAACAAATTACTACTAATAGTCCAACTGTCAAATGTCAAATTGATGTATTCGCAACATAGTTAATTATTTTATTTATAAAATAACAACCACTGGTAGCACAAAAATATTTAAACAGTCCTCCTTAGTCCTTATTATAATGAGCAATTTGATACAAATCCCAAATTTAAAAAATAACAATCCAACTTTTGTAGTTTACCTTATAGTTGACAATCGATTAACTAAAATCGATATTATTCTATTGAATCGATTAAAAATGCAACTTACTATGATATTCACAATAAACTAAATTATAGCATTGAAATCGAAAGCTTTACTGCGTGAAGTCCAACATAAGTTAGCATAACCTGTATGTTTGTAAAATTGCATTACCTGATAACTCACCAAAATTAACATCATACAAACAGAACTAATTTTTTAATTGTTTATTTTTATTTACTTATTGTTTCTTTTCGTATAAATTATATTATTGCTATGACTATAGCTAATTTAAAAATTATTAGAAGGCATGTTAGTCATTGAAATGTAATATACAGTATAAATAATTCTCATACATAGCAATTAGGTATATGGTGCTCGTACAATACCGAATGTCTAGCCAATAAAACAATTTTTTTTTAATGTCTAATTTCGAATTAATGATACCAATTCGATCGACAAACAGACATAAAAGTATACAACTAAACAATAAAATGCGCGGTTCGTAAATACAACAACGATAAAAATCGTACTCAGTGTTTTAATTACACACTGGCGCCCAGCCAGATTAAGTACTGTTCTCGCCATATCTAGAAATAGACAATTAATATATTTTATTTTCTAATTCGCATTTCTGTGTGACAGTTCGATACCCTTTTAATAAATTATGTTATTAATATAGCTAAAGGAATTATTTTTATCATTTGCGTTTAAAAAGACGATATTGGTCTTCAGAGACCGTTTATCGAACACAATGGCGCTTATACAACTTTCTTATAAATGTTATATGTTATGCGTAATTAACTCTGCTACTATGAATGTCTCATAAGTTGTCACACCGATTAGCCGTTTTTTTAAAATATAGTTGGTATATAGTAGAGCTTTAAGAAAAGGACATAAGTAGCTCTTATTGCGAAAACAGAGTCTGTCTATATAGTAGGTATATAGATAGAATTATTGAAAGTACATATTTGGAAAAAATTTGAAAAAGTCACTCCTTGCAAATGTGTTGAAATTGTTAAAAAATATAGATTTACATATTTATGCTTGAAGTCGTAGGTGCAGTAAGTGATTTAAGTAGTGTACGATTTTGTAAAAAAACTTTATTCAATCCCTAGTAAGTGAAATATAGTTAAACAGATCGATAGATGTGATGATAGTCCATAATATAATGAAACTTGTAACTGCTATCTTATTAATCTTTGTTAAGTCTCTGGTAAAAGAACCCTTACTTGCACTTCAGTGCTTTAAACACCAAATTAATTACGGAGGACGTCGGAACCCTATTCAGCGACTTTAAGTAGTTTACGATACATACAATCCTGAACATATCATTAATAAGGCTATATAATATTTTCTATAGGATAATTAGTTTTTTCCCAAGTCTATGGAAACAGCGAACTTAGTAAAAATCAATCTATAGCATGTATAATAAAACAACGGGTCGTTGTTCGTAACATTTTGGTTATAAAATGATTATTGTATGAACACTAGCACCAAAATAACTGGCCGGGTGGCGTTGCGTATGCGCACCAGTCGGTGAGAGCGACTCGACGTCGCTGCGTTGACCTACTATACAAAATTCATACTACTGAATACTGATACAATACAAATTTCATGTGGCCTGAAGACTGAAGTAAACTTGTGATGTGATAGTGATATTTTGAAGTGTCGTGAAATTAAAACTACGTAAATACTTAGATACTTTAGAAAATCGGGAAAGATTATTTGTATGTGTTGAATAGGTGATTTTGTATTAATTTAATTATTTTCGGTAGGTTTTTATAAGAATTTTATTATTAGTAAAACATGATATAAATACATTTCAAGTTCATATTTTGCTTTCTATGGAAGTCTAAAAAATAGAGCACTCGAAATTTATTGTATTATTTGCACAATTCAGATTAATTGTTATTTAGAGTAATGTGTCTAAAATCTAAATAAATATTAGTGGTATTACATGTTTGCAAAATTTATAAATTAGACGTAATATATTATAAAAATACTATGTATGGGAGGCTACAAACAATCGTTATTTCTCAAAAGGCCAGATAGCTCATAGTTCGAGAGGAGTAAAAGTTATCATTGATTAACATTATAATATAAGATTCGTATTCAATTCTATTCAGTAGTTACTTTGAGGTCTTACGTCAATCACATTTGGCATAGATAATGCGTCTAATGGAACATAGGGCATTAGGCAATTAGGTCTGTACTTCAATTTTAATATATAATATATATTTATTTCAAGTGTGGAATATTTTAAACAGAAAACAATATCCCTACTTTAAAGGAACCGGTCTAAGGACTGTTAATTTATTAAATAAAAATAAATGAATTGAAGATATGAACGTACCTACCTTCTAGAGAACCTATGTTAATTTGACAAAGTTCAAAAACATTATTTAGACCTTATCTGAGAAATTAGAAGATTTAAAGAAATCATAATAACTTTTAAATCGCTATTCCTTCAAGTAGTTTCCTTATTGTATGCAATCCACCACAGTATCTTCTCCGAATATCGTCAGTTACCCGATCTCTGATGTCGTTAATTACCCATTGACAAAGCTTTGCTTTAAAAAATAAAAATTACCCGAACTTACCTTACAATTACTAAAACTATAGCTATACCGTAAACGTGTAGTGGCATTTTAAAAATAAAAATATTGAAACATATGATCTATATTTTAACTCTTTATTAATATTATATTTTTCTATTAAATAAGACCAGTCAGATAATGGATTAAGCGACATTATCTTTTGCGTTACAAATATGTGGAAATAAAACAGGAAATAACGTAAACGCCAACATATATGTACAGTAAAAATATAATTGTTTCAATTCAATTAACAACACGGACATGCATTAAAACGATCCTTCCGATAATTTCCACATTAGCTCCAAATGATGACGTCTAGATGACGTGCTTCGTAGTCTGGAGTCTGAAGTAGACATTCTCGTTGGCACCAATCCAAGACCATTCACTCAACAAAGCATCGTGAATTGGGGACGACTTTGGATCCTCCTTTATGTTACAAACATTTCAAACTTCCAAACTCAATTACAACCCACTTCCTCTTTATTTTCAGTACAGAGATGATGGATGGGAAATTATCAGAAAAATGAACGACGGTTCGAGGAGAGCCTTGACGGGCTCTATTCATAAAATAAGAGAGTTTGAGTTGGAAAAAGTATATACTTGATTACTTGGTAATGTTTTATTTGTAAATGTGAGCGCAGAAAGTAATTTACCAAAATTTTCAGGTATGTTTGGTTGAAGAGTTCGATATTTTACAAATAGTGGGTGAAGGATGGTTTGGAAAAATACTTCTCGTGGAACACAGAGCTTCGGATACAGAAATCGTATTAAAGGCTCTACCAAAACCCTATGTCTCGATACGAGACTTTTACAGGGAATTCCATTATAGTTTACACTTAAGCGCTCATAGAAATATTGTTACGACATTTGATGTTGCGTTCGAAACCGCTGGATTCTATGTTTTCTGCCAAGAATATGCGCCCCTCGGTAAGATAATGCTTTGCACTCATATTGATTACGATAATTTCTTCATATAATATGTACCTAAGACTATGTTTTTTCACGTTCATTAATACTGAGCCAGCTTAGTCTGCCAAAAAATATTTGAATGAACACTAAATCTTATCGATAATTTTCATTTATGTTTTTCATGACAGTTTATACAAGCACGTCATGTTTATATTTACACTACCTGCTGTCCCGCGAATTTCATTTCGCCTCCATGTTTTACGTTACAATATCTTTATTTATTATAGTGCCGTAATATTGCGTTAAAATCCTTCATTCTTATACGTGAAAAAATGTAGCTTAGCGACTTCACTTTTCTTCGGCAACATTTGAAATGCGGTATATGTAGGAATAAGAATAGTAAAACTGAATAATATTGGTATGTATATTGTTATACAGGTGACCTCACATCCAATATGTTGGATACCGGTATCGGCGAAATACATACGAAAAGAGTTGCAAAACAACTGGCAGCGGCGTTAGAACACCTTCATCAAAGAGATCTAGTACATCGAGATGTAAAATTAGATAACATACTTGTATTTAAATCAGACTTTTCAAGAATAAAGCTCTGTGATTTTGGAGAAACGAGAAAATTTAATTCGGTGGTGAGACGAAGGAATGAATGGTTGCCGTATTCACCGCCAGAGGTTTTAAATTTATCGATGGATAGTTCATACAAGTAATTTTTTTTTCCCTCTAATCACTTTTTCACGACTTAAAGACATTAAATACTTATTTATATTAATTATTTTTCTTCCAGAGCGCTAATTAGTCATGACATTTGGCAATTTGGAATAGTTATTTTTATTTGTTTGACTGGTTGTTTACCCTGGCAAAAAGCCGCCTTTGATGACCCAAGGTATTTAAGGTAAAGTTACAAATTTATACTGTTATTGCAATAACTGGAATTTTTTAAATCTTAACCATACATAGATACACATACACATATGCACATATGCTTACTGATATTGCATAGCAATATGGGTTCGATGCCGTGTTTATTTGCCTAAAGCTATTTCAGTAATAGTTGTTCCGATTGATGTATTGTTTGGGAAATATAATCGTAATAATTTTTGCTGTTGTTTACTTTCATGTTCCGATGTACGTAGAACAGATGAAAAAACTACGTAAAGATTGTTAATGCGTACAGTATAATATTTTTTCAATACGCCCATACTTCCGACTACATTTAAAGTCTTGAAAGCTAAAATTATCTATAAAACGTTTTTTTTCTTACAGCTTCTTTAATTGGTATAATAGCGCTAATCCTCTGAAAAGGCAACCCAAATTATGGAAAATGGTATCTTCTAGGGCGCAAAAAATGTTTAAGAAGTTCGTTGAACCCAGGGTTGAGAAGAGAGCAGTGAATTTCACAGAATTGACCCGGTACTTTGACTATAAATGGTTGGCTAAGGGTTACTCGGACAGAGTTGGTAAGTTACTCAAGGCTTTATAGATCCGTTATTTTTATATTACAACGGACATTAGGGTATGAGGCTTGCTTATTGGTAAGGGACAGCTTCCGCTCATGAACAGCTAAAGCTAAGTTCCTCACGAATGCGTTGAAGGCTTTTCAATAAAGAATCAATGAAAGACTTTGTGACAAAAGATGGGACAACATGACACGGGAAGGAAAAAAAATGATCCGGCGCTTCCATTAAAAACTAAATGAGCTTTTCTAAATTGAATAAACAGACAAACATTACTGTAATTTAAAAAACACTAAAACTAATTATTCTGATATCTAGATAAAGAAATAAATATTTATTTTCCAGCTGGAGGAGATATTGATGAACTATGTCCATCGATGTACAGTTTCCATAGTGATCCAAATGAGAAAAATATACTCCTGAAACATTTTCGAGATAACGGTATAGAAACGACAGTTGACAGACATGCAAAAAAACAAAGGATAAAAGAATGGATACAAAATAGCGTTATAGAAGAAGTTGATGAAGAAGTGAGTAGTTCAAATTTACACTTTAAATGTAAGGTTTATAAATATATAAGAAGATAGGCGAAAGTGTACTATCTTATTTTTTGAATCAAGATGAAAAAAAAATAAAATAAATAAAACTTTGACGTTCTAATTCTCATATTGTTGTGGTGTAATATTGTGGAAAAAACAAATCATTTATGAGGTTGATAATATGCTTTAAATGTACCTATTTTTTTTCTAATAAATTGATATCTTCTGTTATTTTTTACAGGAGGAGAGTGCTAACGAACCTAGTGTATATGATGACAGTGATGTGGAACTTGAAGACAGGTCTAGACCACATCCAATTGACGAAAGTCATCGGGTTACTTTGCGATACGATACTGAGAAACATATAAACCCAAGGACCGGAGAAGTTATTGAAGGTGTCAAGAGAACGCCTGAGAAGAATCCCCTTTCTTACGATGTACAAAATATTGAACCCGTGGCCCCTGCTAATGTTGTTAGACGCTATGGAGTAAAAGAAGACAATTCACCACAAAATTCTACTAAAGACAGTGCTTATGGATCCCTAGAAACGTCTGGAAATAAAGTCAATGAAAAAAGGCATTATTCATCTGTAGATAAAATGTCAAACCACTCCCCAAGTAGATCACTGAGTGCTGTATCTCTACAACAAACCAAAATACCCCTATCGACCCACGCGCAAAGATTTCAAAAAAGTGAAGAGGTGTTTTCCAAAGAATTAGAAAGCATGAACTTCCTTGCATGCTTTCTAATTCTTTGGAAAACACCTCTTCACTTTTTTCAAACCAAAATACCCCTATCGACCCACGCGCAAAGATTTCAAAAAAGTGAAGAGGTGTTTTCCAAAGAATTAGAAAGCATGCAAGGAAGTTCTTCTACCATACATTCACAAGCAAACTCTTCAAGATCGAACAGCTTTCAGGTCACTCGAAATGGTTCTTTAGATAGCGCTAATACGAAAGATATTCCTCAAGAAAATGAGGTATTGCAATCAAATAATAAACCTAATAATCCTGCTCTTACTCAAAATGGTTTTAGTCCTGGTATAAATAAAGATGAAAAAAATGCACAACCATATGTATCAATGAAAAATACCGTATACGAAGCTATTAGTAGTAGAAGTGATATTGGAAATAATAATAATAAAGTAGATAGTCAATTATATAATAACAATACACCTGATAGTCCATATACATCTATGCTAAATATTGTACAAGGACAGATGAAAATAAGTCCTCATACAAAAGAGACTAACAGAAATATTGTAAACGTTTCCGTAACACAGGTGAATCGTAAAAGAATATGATTTTTGCTCAAAAAACCCACGGTTTATATAATAATTTTTTACTAATATGCTATATTCTAACTTGACCTGATTATTTATGATTGTAGATTAAAAGACAATTTTTATTTTATTTTGTAATGAAACTAAAATATTGAATGTGTATTATTCGTTTTTAAAGGTGATGTAATTATTTACTATTTTACATTTTTGGCAACAACTTTTTGGTTATTATGAACCAAACAAACTATCAAGGAGATCCCCCAAATATACACAACATACAAATTCAGGTTCAAATCACTTTTTACACAGTGTTAGTCCCGGAGCAAAGATTTTCCCTCGAAAATAAGTTTTAGTTTAGTTTTTTTAAGAGATTACCATCGACTGGAAATATATATAACTATAATTTAAAAAATATTTATTTATTTAGAAAGAGTTGCGAACAAAAATTTTTTTGTATGTCACTATTTTATTACTTAAGTACACTGATTTTTATTTATTATAATAAAAGGCAATAAATATTAATTACAATATGACTTCGGACTTTTTTTTGTCTAATATTACAACTTTTATCTTAAAACATTATAATAATAAATAATTATAGGTAGGTCTCTTTCGCAGGAGACCGACTGGGTACCCCACAGTGCCAGACATTCTACCGCCTGAACAGTGATGTGAAAATGTCACTGTGCTCCGGTCCGAAAGGCACTGTAGCCAGCGAAATTACTGGGCTAATGAGTCTTAACATCTGATGACTCAAAGTGGGGAGCGTCGGTGTAGTGCACCCCTGCCCGGAATTGGGCTTTATAGCAAAGTTCCGGGTAGCACTGCATTGGCTATAGGCTGGCGTTAGTCTTACCATCAGGAGTGCGTCCAGATCGTCTCCTCTCTTCATATTATAATAAAAAAAATGTATCTCTATCCAAAGTTTCCTCCATAATAAGGTGGAGTATAAGGCCAGTGTTTATAGGCAGCAAGAACTAAATTCCTTCTGCCGATAAACCTTCTCATTCAGTCAAAACAACTTTAATTTGGCGTTTATACTATAACGAAAGCTATATTTTAAGCTGTGGATACAGCTAATACAAATAAATACACTTTTCAATAAACCTCTATCAATAATTAAATCTATGTATAATATTTTATGCTCTTAATTTAATCTGGTCGAATTCATCAATCGAATAAACTGCTTCGTCCCTGATTGAGTAATCGATATAAAATTTGTAATCTGTGCTACCATTATGTCAATGTCAGTAATGACAATTGTTATGTTCTTTGACATTAACTGTTGCAATGACGTCATATGATGTCGAAAATATTTTTCCGCGCCGGTCTTGAATGCTTTCATAATTTGCGTTAAAACGACCGTTACTAGATAAATTTAATTAATCAAAATATCATAACGAGTTTATTTAGTAAATTTTAGCGTTTTTCTGTCTGTTGAAAATACAAACGAAAACAAAAAAGTCAGTTTTAAACACAAAAATGCCCCTAACCTCTTGACGTGACTTATTTAGCTGATAATTTAAAATGCAAAAGTTACAAGATAGCGTATTTTCGATTCTAAAGACAACAAGTCTTTCTCCGGCTGTGTTTAGTTTTTTGCAACCCACAGAAGATAACAATGGTAAGTAAAATCATGAATATAAAAGAATTGCCGTCTTATTAGTTTGTTTTTATGACTTTGAATTTAAATTAAGTCAGTTCTGGCTAATCTTGAATGGTTTCATTCGAATAAAAACATTCATATTTATACTGTGGTAAATTATATAAACATAATTGAATAAAAACTCCCTATGTTTTGCAGAAATAACACCTTTGGGAGGAATTTTGCGAGACACTAAACATGGTTGGCTTGCACTCGGACCTAAGTTCTGTGTGATCGATCTGAGAAGTGGACTCAAAGTTGCTGCTAAAACATTTGGAAATGGGGCAAGGTAGCATAATCACTATTAAAAATCTAGTAATACAATGTACACTTTCAACAACAATTATCTTGATATAATATGTAAAAAAAATCCATCTGTTTTAATTATAATTTAAATACAACACAATAAATTTTACCGAAGTACTAAAATAATGAATACAATAATAATTAATTACTCTAATTTTCAGCCATGTAGTTGTTACCAGTGTTATTGAGCTGCCAAATGCACTGACTCATAATTCCCAACAACTAGTCATAAGTCTTGAGTATGATGATGGAGGTCTTATATGTATATTACACATTAATGGATCGCAAGTATTACGCTGCATACAATCTGATGTTGTCATCACCGAGCTGGCCTTGTGTGATGAAGTGTGTTCTGGACCTCTTTCTTGTTTTGACGGTCTTATTATGGCGGGTACCCAAAGAGGAGAAATACTTGTCATTGATCTCAATAGAGAAGCGTTAATACAAGGTATAAAATACTTCCTTATATTTTTAAATTTGGTTATTATTAGTTTAAGTTGATAGATAGATATTTGATAGATTTGTTTCTGTTTCAGCATTAAAAGACATATCTCAAGGCAATGCACATTTGATAAGAAATGAAGCTAATCCAGCCACAATGGTGCATATATCATTGAAAGTATTGCACAAAATCGAAAGCCAAGGAGAGCTTCCTGTTAAAAATGATGAACATCTCACTATTTTACTCAATGAAGACTCGTTTCTAGACAACCAGTATATATTCCGTAATCCAGGCGGGACTGTACGAATGAAAGCAAAAAGGGATCACATTAGAGTTACCGTTGTTCAATACATACCACAGTTGGGAAGTTTAGCTGTTGGATATAATTTTGGAGCTTTTCAATTGTGGAATATCATGGACTTAGCACTTGAGTTTACGTCACAAGTCAATGTTGAATGCTTGCCAGTCACACATTTTGGCTTTCAGGTATAATTTTTAAAATGTACAAAATAGAAAAAAAAAATAGGCTAATTTGAAAAAAATGTTACAAAAAAATTTAAAACCATTAAATTGTGATTTATTGGTGATTTGTATATTTCAGGAGCCATGCGATGATCCAAAAGCGTTCTGCTATTTATGGGTTGTGTTTTCAGTAATAGATAGATTTGAAGAACATGAATTTCCTTTAGCAGTGATGTATTCTTTAACTTATCAGGGTAAAAGAATGCTTACAGATAATAAGTACTTATATCAGGTCAGTAAATTACCTTTTATATAATTTTTAACCTTACCTTAATGTTCATATGTTGAGATAAAGTTTTAGTTAATTTGTATTGCTTCATAATGAAGCCAAAACATAATATAAGACAAACTCTTCTTCTCTTTGTCTTATATAGGCTCTTCTCTAAAATCTAATCTTAAAAACTGCAATTAGAGACTTGTTTTTTTATGTTTTTAAATAATGGTATGTGTTTAAAATATGAAGCACGGCAAATATTTATTTTTTCGATTTTTAATGACGCATTATTTATAAAAAATGTATTTTTATTTTGTAGGAATTTTCAACAGCTACAATTCGTTTTCAAGTTGAACTGGACTCAATGGATCACACTCATTTAGTTGGTGGCAGATGCATTTCTTGTCATACTTATTCAATTAATACTATGTTAGGCGACGAGGGAGAAGAAGGTTTGTAAAAATATGTTTTTAAGCACTAGTTTAATCTCGCTTTCATAAAAAGGCCTAAAAAATAGATGTTTCGATTTTAATTCTTTTTCATTTGTCTATTCTGAATAGAACAAAAACTATTGAAATATGAAAATAAGATTGAGTGTTTATATCAATAAAAACTCCTTAAAATAACAAAATATTAATAATATACAAATATGAGATATTCTTTTTTGCTATTTATTGTTGTTATGCTTCACTAAAACCATATATAGAACAAACAAAGTGCCTCAAATGTATGAATAATAAGTCTTAGTTTTAATTTTCAGCAATGTTAAATCTATGTCAGCTAGTATGGGAATGCTGGGGAGAGCATACTACCACTTCACATTATGGAATGTTACTGTTTGATTTAGATCAGTGGTATAAGGATCAGATGCCAGGTATGACCAATTTTCCAAGTTATAAAATTAGATATATTGATTAGAAGTTGTTTTTTTTTATGCTACAACACGATAAATAAGATATGATAGAATAATAGGTTATTACAAACTGAGTAAATTTTTAAAGTATTTTTTAAAAATTCGATAGTATAAAGAGTAGGTATGTTAAGAAATAAACTTAGCTTTGCTGCTTGATAATTTAATTTTTGTGTTTAATTTAATATCTTAATTTTTGTGTAATTATTTTTTTTTTGTTACTAAAATTTTAATTTATGTGTGTTTGGCTAACTGTATTACTTATTTTTTTATTAATTATATATATTATGTTACAGCAACTTACAAGCTACAAAGCAACACATTTATGAGCACAGCATGGTGTTCGGAACTAGGCCGTGGATGCCTCACTCTTGACTTGAGGTTGGACCAAAAGTCTGTATCACCTTATTCACATGCTACACGCCTTGAAGAACATTTCTATCCTAATTCTCTGCAGTATAGTAAGTACATTGAATTTTCTGTTATGTTAGGTGATAATTTTTTCATACAATCTGAATGAGAGTTAACATTTGACTAGACACCATACCAATAACCTTAAACATCAAAGTATCATTACTCCTACTCAATCCGATGAAGCCGAACTCATACTATCTAAGTTTTGTAGGTTAATAAAAGCTAACTGAAAATCAAGTATCTGAAAAATAGAATTAAGTACATGACTTATATTATCAACATTAACTGGTTGATTTGGGAACACCCTGTATTTTAAAATGATATGATATCATTGTTTTTTCCTGTTATCGAAAAAATTATGTATAAAGATATAGTACGCGTTACGAATCTTTAGCGCTGAACGAAACCTGCGCAGAAGTCAAAAATAAGGTATCGAGGTAGAGGCGCGGGGCGCGTGATCGTCGGGTGCGCGAGCGTTGATTGGTTGTCCCAGTCGTGTTGTCTTTCTCGCGTTAAATACGTTAATTACGAGCGCGATTCTACCGATGCGCAGCTATTCTCGTCAATCGCTAAACATAAATGACGCGTACTATATTTTAGTGTTAGGACGATTTCTTGGCTACAAGTTGAGTAAATTAAATTGTATTTGAATAAGAGAAAATCTTCAATTTCAGATTGTGTGAGCCTAACAACGTCTGAAGCCATAGTACTCCATACAGTGGGCATTCAGCGTCAAATCATTAGCTCAATATCAGAGGCTGGACCGTCATGTCTCCTGTCTCCAACTAGGCTCTATACCGCGTGTTTGTCTGCCGGCCTAATGCCCTTGTATAGAGACACTCATATGGACACTTCTGTGGTAAAATTTGTTTAATCTTTCATCTCATACATTAAATTATTGTAAACAAATATTTTTGATTTGATTCTATGAATTATAATTCAAAATCCGTAACCCTAAAACATGTCAAAAGGTTTGGATTTTATAGAGAGAAATATTTGTATTTGTAATATTAAAAAAAAAATTGAAGTACTCTACAAAAGATCACATGAATTAACATAAATACATAATAATAATAAATTACGGTGGATAAAAATGTAGAACAAGCTGAGTGTTCCCTGTTTGCTGTTATTACTTATTTATATTATTGTAATTTTGTGTTATGTACTTCAATAGTAGCAATAAATGATTATTTTTTTAATACAATTATTGCAGGATGAACAACGCAAGTTAATTTTATCCGTGGCATTAGAAGCTCGTCTGTCACAGTTCTTAAAGCGATGTGCGCAGGAGTGGGCCGCCGGGACACACACCGGCGTTGGATGCACGCTTACTTTTTTGGTTTGTTTTTAAGAAATAAAATTTAACTAGCCACGCCCCGCGGTTTTACCTGCATTTCTGCATGTATTCATATAAATTTCCTCTTGAATCACTATCTGATAAAATACCCATGAAAATCGGTTGCGAAGTTTTAAAGATTTAAGCTTACATAGAAACTGACACAAGAGAGGGACTTTGTTTTAAAATATGTAATGATAATACTATATATATCGAAATATAAATCTAATTTGTCTAAATTTTAGATTGACTGGAGTTGGATGCGCGCTATTGAGTTAAAGGAAAATGCCAAGGAGCTTATTGCCCCCCTATTTACGTCCGCAACACTACCTGATAGGTATGATAGTTTATTTTAATAATAAATGAATAAATTATTTATTTACAAAATAATATCTTACAAATTTAATATAATTCATAAAATAAGGCGCCAGACTTAAGACTAATTTCTACCTACGAGAAAAAATACAATAAAAGAGGGTTTTAAATTTGCATTAAGTGTTTGTTTTTTTTAATATAAGACATTTCTGTTTTCAGAAACGTAATAAGATGCTTGGAACACTGTGTGCAGCAGCTGACTCATTTGACAGGATTGCTAGATGCTGTGTTGACTAAATGTTGCAACTTGGTGGTACCTGATGGTAGGTTTACGGGAATATTTTATTACCTTTTAATATTTATAAACTAACATGTATCATGTAACTGAATACACTACATACTGTTAAGTCTAGTGATTGCTGTAATAACTATGAATGAACATGAAAGTGCTGACAATTCACTGATTTGGTGATTTGACAAAAAACTATAGATAATTGTTTCACAAAGTCAATGGTGTGCTTCCAACTCTTAATTGAAGCATCGGATAAAGGATCACTAAAAAATTTTCATGGTTTATACCACATAATTATACATAAAGAATTAATTAATTAAAATAATTATATATAATAATATAAAGGTACATACCTTTATATACATGACTTTAATAATGTGATTAATTGCTAAGTTCATTATATTCCTTTTTTCAATAATTCTGATATTGATTGCTTGAATATTACAGCTTTAAGTGAGATGGAAGAAAAGTACAAAGGCATTGGCATAGTGTCACTCTACTTCCAAGTGGTGCAATGGTTTCTTCGTGTTGGCTTGTTACCGGAAAGAAACCACCCCCATGCCACATTGCCATACCCGGCTGATCAACTATACAATATTTATAAGAAAAGGTCAGTATTGATTTAACTCTAAATTTGTGGCGGCTATTAAAAATAGTACATACCTAATGGTACAAGTACTCTTTAGATTATTTTAGTAAACTACAATTATTAGTATTGCTTTAGTAAGGAGTTTACCCCTCTAAAATAAAGATAATATCTACTTGATTCAAAGTAAACTGAATAGAATAACATTTTTTCATTGATATATACTGAAGTATTTATTGTCTTTACATAATTTTAATCTTGTGTACTGAAGTATAATATAACAACTGACTTTATAATAATTTATCTAGACGCACGAAACTACACCACATTCAAGGTGAAGCAATAGAAGGCGAGCCCAGTTGCGTGCCGAGTCCCTTGTTATACGTCGATCAGCTGATTGTCAACGAATTTGGAGGCGATGTTGTACACCAGTGAGCTTCAATGTTTTGTTTATTTATTTTTAGAAACAAGTAATGTCAGAGTATGAATTCAAGTTATTGTGTTAATACATCTATATTTTCAATATTACTGTTAGCCAGCATTGAAAAAAATAAAAATACTAGTAGTGATATTATAGATTTAATAATTAAAATAAAAGTGTGCTTTTTTGCGCATTACTATTAATATTGAATGATAGAAATTGTTTCAAACTAGTTATTTTCCATTATATTTACATAATTAGCCTATAGAAAGTTTAGTTCAGACTCGAATGTATAATATGAACAATTATGTATTAATCTATTTTTATTTCAAGGATCTGGAAACGTGCCGGCAGCGATTGTGGAGGCTTATACCCTCCACCGTCGCTATATGCGTTACTGCGGCTTTACCTGCTACCAGATATTTCCGAAGAACACAAGCATTCTCTCCTTTTGTACCTGTTGCTGGACTATTCTATGTTGTATGATGACTCACAGTAAGTACTTTGATTGTATAGAATAATTTTAAAATAATCAGGTTTTTATTTATTATGTAGCATATTATTTATCAATGACATAATTGTTTTAAAGATAATTTAAACCGTCTCATGTAGTTTTCGTTCTCGTGTACGTATAGGGATAAAATTATTCTTTATGTAAAAAAAGGTCTACTTCTAACTGTAATCTACCTGTATTCCAAACTCCAAATGCACTTGGTCGTTCAATAGTTCAATAGCAGCAAAGATATATTACACACACTGTACATGCTATACCATACCATAAACTTACGCCTTTATAATATTAGTAGGATAGAATCATATGAACCAACGATATTTTTGAATAACCAATTTTTTCAAAAATAAGTTTAATGCAATAATCAAAAATTTTAGAATTATCATGATTTTCTTTTGCAAGGTATGAAGCGGTGATTCGAAGACTGATGCAGTTTGCGCCTATGTTTGGTCTCAGTACTACAGTAGTCCGAGCGACCCAGGCTTTCTGGCACCTAGATCATCGGGACTTTCATGTAAGTATCTTAAAGTGCTTTAAAAGTAAAGATTGTCGTACTGATTCATTGTTTTTTGGCCTTAATTTTTTTTTCCATACCAAGAAATAATCTCTAATCGTATGATAGTTACTTTTTATTATAAAGGATGAGTATACAAAATATTACCTCATAATAATAATAAATATATAATTTTACAGTTCGCACTGGATCAGCTACAATGTTTAACAGGCAACACTCTCTCTGATTGGCAACACCAAGTAGTTCTTTCATCACTCCTTGCTCAGAAAAAATCGCAAGCGGCGTTACAATATCTACATGTTAAGAAACCGGCTCCAATACAAAACATAGCTAAACATGAGAACAATCAAGTGAACGGACATGATAAGTTAGAAGATTGGGCGTCTTGCTGTGATTTGTATTTAGCCCGAGGCTTAGTGTTCGAAGCCCTTGATGTAGTGAGAATGTGTGTGTATAATAGTGCGTGCAATACAGATAAAGTGAACACTCTCAAGTATTTCTTTAAAGGTATGTTGTTTGTATGATTTGAATACTTAATTCAAGAGACTGTTCATATTACATATGTTCATATTATGAATTATATATTTTTTTTATTATTTTAATATATAAACTCTATTTTTCTGCCCTTGCTTTACATGTATTATGTTTAGTATCGATCTAGAAATATTTATTATTAAATTTAAATCATGAAATTTAAATATAATTATAGAAGAAAACTAAACATTGCAATAAAAGATTTCCTTAAATCTCAATGTTTAACAGGTTGCCGAAATTCTGGCCAGTTATCCAAAGTCCTACAAGTGACATTGTTGCCAGTTGAAGAAGAAGTGTTCATACAGTATTTGAAAGAATGCAACGACGCTCAGACATCTGATATTCTTATTATGTATTATTTGCAACAGGCTAGGTAAGTTAAATGAAATGTCTTTAATTAACTTTAAACTTTTTCTCTTGTCATATTCTCCACAAAATTTAAATCTAAATTACAATAAAGTAGTCCTCTCGAATTATTACTTTTGTATCTTTCTTCGGTCTTGGTATTCATATATATTAAATGTATGTATTTACAAAAGAAATTAGTATATTGTGTAATTTATCCCTTACTATAATACACTCATTAAAACTAGATGGTGCAGTGTTAGAAGCGTCCTATGGTATTCTTACTAACATTATTTTTTGCAGGTATCTAGAAGCGGAACAGTACAACAACCATATAAAGTCTCAGAAGCTAACAGCAGACGACACATCTCGCGAGAGCGCGCGCGATGCTCTAGTGAATGCGATGGGTGCGTGCGTGCCGCGCGTCGCAGCGGCTGTCGCGCGAGTTGCGCACGCGCATGAGACTCGCGGTTAGTGACTACTTATTTGAAGGGAGAGGGGGGAGGATATTGAGGAGAAACTGTACAGCTGGATAAACTTCTATTTGACTGTTGACTTGAAAGATTTTATACTGTAGTATACACATATATTATAGACTGGTACTAGGGGTACTATACTGACTGGAATACATACTAGTTGACTTGTACGAACCTGACATTCATGTCTCATATGTATATCAAAAACATCTTAAGAATAGGATATTACAATAATTTGTATAATTCAATTAGTAATTATGTAATACCTTTTCGTTTTTCCAGTGATTGAACCGAAGCCCCTGTCTGTATATGTGACGGCTACATCCCCCAAAAACACCTTTACTTACAAGTCATCGTTTATCCAAGTATGTATATCAAATGAACCTGTTACTTATTATTTTTTAAATATATAAAATATATTTTTGATAATAAAATATTCTTCTCTCTAGGATACAATAGAAAATGCTAGCGAAACATGGATTAATAAACCGAAAATGAGGAAGGGACTAAAAAGAGCCTTAAATATTGAAGAGACACCATTTATATGCACACCCAAACTTTACAAAACCAAGAGGTATTTTATATTTTATTGTGTAGATATTTCCCTTAAATAAATACATATGTGTAAAAAAAATTATTACGTTATATCATATAATATTTATAATACGATGGGAAGAGGCCTTTGTCCATAGACAAACAGATTCGGTTCTCGATAAAAACCGAATCTAATATGAACTTTTGAAGAAAAAACGTATTTTATCTTCATATCATTAAAATAAAAAATGTCGTATATTTTCACGAACGTATTTCAACAAGTGAGGCTTTTCGGAAAGGAAATACTAAGCCTATATCCTATAAAAATATTAAATTTTCCAGCTACTTAACAGAACAGAAATCGAGCGAATCATCACCAGCTAAGCGTGCACGATTGGAGAAGTCGAGAAACAAGCCCAGTGCGGTGAAAGTGAGCCAAGAGCTGAGCGAACAAATCGCGTCGTTGTTAGATATGCCCAAACATTCTCCCCTGCGACCAGCCAGGGATAGGCCAGAAACTCCACATAGTATATTAAAGGTAATATAGATTATAATAAAAAAGTAATTAAAAAAGCAAATTAATTTATATTTGATAGATTTGACCATTATCAACTGGAAATGTAAAAAGTCCTTTATCCTATTATTAATGTATGGTTAAGTACCAATATGTTAATGTTTATATCTAACACTTGCCTTAACTAGTAAAATAGTCCTAACCTTCCTGAAACAATCAATGCGTACAATAAATGCTACAGCTAGCATAAGAATCAAGTGTCATTTATTCTTTTGTTAGTGTTATTCATTGAAACATTACAAGGAATCTTTAATTTTAAGTATTAAATTTCAGAGTCGCAGAGCTGAATGGCAAGACAACAACATGACAGTGACCGAGCTCCCTGACAGTGAAGATGACATGGATACAGCCAGCAATCACACTCACTATAGCGACTCTACTAATAAGTATGTTATATTTATATGTTCAACTACCTTTCTCTCATACAATATTTACACACAAATATAGCAGGTCTTTTAATTTATAGAGCAGACTTATCTCAGAAGCTGGTAAAACTCGTAATACTACTATTTTTATTCATATATTATAGGTACTATATATACAGCTAGGAATTTTAATAAATTACAGTTGTTTGTACAGTTTTGACTGATTGGCAATCAACTAATAATTTATATATCTTAACATATTTATTAACTTTATCTTATCGTACGAATAAAGGATAATGTAGCGACTTAGCTAATATAACTTGTTTTTACACACTTGCCCAAATACTGAAACCAAAATTGTAATTGAAGTATGACTCAAATCAATTTACTTCAAAATGAATCCGTCGAAATAATTGGACTTTAGCCATACTTAACATTAAATGTCGCTTCAGAATTAGGTTCTCCATAATTGATTTATTTAAACATAGTTCTGAATGCATCAGACATTGCATAATATCAATTGTATTGTTTATTTTTTTTCTTAATTCAGACATCTCAGATTCACAATACCAACACCGACGGAGTTTCCATCATCTCCTGTAGCAGTGGATATACATACACAACCGACCATACAATCAAGCGATGTCCATGAGGTAATATAAATATAAGCTATTATCCGCATTTATGCATGAATAATCCACATATACCTTTCTTTTAGATCACACAATCTCATATAAAAAAACACATGAAAGTCGGTTGCGTTGTTGAAAAGATTTGAGCATATTATATAGGGACAGACAGAAGAAGTGACTGTTCTAAACTAAGTAATGAAGTAATAATAATAATAATTTCGACCTGATATGTTATATGTTTCGCTTTTTGTTATTAATTATATGAACAATCAACAACAACATTTATTTGTCTTTATGTAATATATTGATATGTCATTGTAGGTCCAAAAAGAAGAGAAACTAGAATCGCCTCCGAAGAAATTTGCAGCTGATAGTACAGATCAGCCTCGGAGAAGCTATAAAGACAGTGTCAAGGCAAGGTAATAAATAATAATGTTTTTTTAATAAAGAGTTTTCACATAAACATTTCCTTAATCAATATTTTCCATAAAAATTGCATTTAGTCTTCAAATTTTATTAATAAACGTAAAACTACACTCTTGCTTTTTATAAATTATAATTTAAAGTACTAATATAAGTTTCATTAATAAAGTCTCTATTTCCAGAAAATCTCTTTCAATATCCGCTAACAGTAGTTTATCGGACGACCCAAACACATCTATAGAAAGCATAGCCGATATTCCCGTCACACTAATAAACCCAAAGTATTCGAGACGGTACTCCAAAACACCAGAACCGGATGTACAAAAAGGGATGGAACAAGAAACTGAAGATAAAGATAAGGAAATGTTTGGTGTTAAAGAAGATATGTTTAATAGTACAGTAGATTTGAGTTTTGTTCCCAAAACGCCTCAAGGGAGACGCAGCATTCGTACCGGTATTAATGAAAGCACACCATTGGTCAATAGGTCAGTATTTGCTGGTTATATTTTTAAGTTAAACATTTACCATAGCTCTGATGTATATGAAAAGAAATATCACTGAACTTACGACAGTCTTTGCTGTATTTATTTGAATATACATATTTAAAATAAGGCATGCTATGATTCGATTTTTTTTTCAAATATAAATAATACATTTTATTTTTTTATTGGAAGCTCCATGCAAGTCTCGAACAATTTATCAAGTTCAATATTATTATTTACTTTAGAAGTAGGAGCGCTACGCCTGAGCGACAAGATTCGCCGATAGTGACGCCACTTCGATCTACTAGAGCTACAAGGTATAGTTAATTTCATACACTGACTAAAAAACGTTGTCTAATAGCTGTGACTTAGGTTAAACATACTCAGTATCCAAATTGATCTAGAAAAAACTATATTTGTGGGAGGTTTTGAAAAACAGTAATGAATAATAAAATCATAGGTATCTCATACTTATAATCACTACATAATTTAAAACTATCTGTCTGTCTATCCTTATGTATCCGTTCATCTTTAAATCTGTGCTATTAATTTTTAATGCGAATTTCCTAATCAATAGAGTTAAAACGCGACGTTTAAAACGTAACGTGACGTAAAAAAGACGACCGCTTGGCGCAGTGGTAACACAACTGCTTTCTGCGCGAAGGGTCGTGGGTTCGATTCCCACACCGGAAAAATATATTTGTAATTTACATTTGTATTTTTCTGGGGTCTGGGTGTTGCTA